>BPLR01015609.1:0-110991 GCA_021605095.1 Caerostris extrusa
GTTACGTATTGCTGTTCAAGGCTTGCCTCAGAAACCCTTTCTTGCTGTGTAAGAGAGCTCTGTTTACAAAAGATTCTTAAGGTCATCTGAATTAAAAAAATCAAAAATATAATAAAATTATATGCAAATAACTATATATATTATATATATAGATAGATAGATAGATAGATAGATAGATGAATAGATAGATAAAGATATATATATATATTTATATATATATATTTCTTTTTCTTTTGCATTTGAAAATGTCATAATAATGATCTAAAATCTGAAAAATCTAAATATTCGAAAGCACTGAGAAATCTCTAAACGCTATTTGGTTCAGTTTTCTATTTTTTTGTTTTTTTAAATGTTTAAATAATGTAAAGAAATAATAAAATTTCAAGTTCCTTTCAATATTTCAGTTTTTGTAGTAAACTGAATATGTAGTAAAAACTGAAATTTTAGTAAAAACTGAAATAATATTGAAAAACTGGAAATATTTCATTCAATATTAGAACTTCAAAGTTCTATTATTGAATAAAAAACTCGTCACAAAATATTCGTATTATAAAGTAATAATACTTTATGAATTATTTTTAAAATTTTGTTGTAATATTGCAACGCATTAAAAAAATAACCTGATATGATTTTAAATAAGTACTTTTAAAAACCCGTATATTTTTTTCTCCTTGATAATAAGAATTCAGAGCCAAGTTTATTAAAAGCCCGGGCCATACCAGTTCGAAGCTAGGGAATTATTTTTTTCTCCAATAAAAACAAAATTCCATAACTATAAATTAATAATACTAAGAATCAAAAACATAGAAACAACTAATAGTAAATAACACAGCCAGAAGTAGTTCTAATCTTTTTAGGGGATATTATGAAGTAATATGTTTTACAATATTGTTACAAAAGTATATAAAGTATGTCACTTTTCTATTAAAAACAAAATTTTGTTAAGTTTTTTTGTTTTTCTTTGATTGTAAACTGGCATAATATCATCTTCAATTCCATTTCTGTCCAAATTTTCCAAAAGAAAATAAAAAAGTTACACTCAACTAGACATGTTGATGAATTTCTAATATCTTTTTTCAAAAGCTTAAGTTTTTTTAAATGAACAGTTTTTTAAATGAATAAATGTAAATAAAAATGGACACGTAGAGTTTGAACGTTATTTTAATATTTCATATATTTTTTTTCTTTTTTTTCCACTTCTGAATTACCACTGATGCGGATCATTGGAATTAAACTAATGGCCGATTAAGAAATTTCTTTTTTCTTCCCTCCAAAATATCAGGAGAAAGATAAAAAAAAAAAGAAAGTTATAATTTTTTTAAAAAGGCAAAACTTGCAAATCTACAAAGAATAATATGTCTGTTACCCCTTATTACAGAAAACTTACTTTTTAAAAATAGAAAATTTTCAAAAATTATGAAGAAAATGTAATTTTTGGTATTAATGATGTTAAAAACAATAAGACATTTAAATACCATGATTTCGCTTTTTTAAAATTTGTTATACACCTTTATAATCAATTTCATTCTTTACACACGAAAACATTGTATCAGGTGCTTCCGTGCTGACATTTAAATGAAAAAAATGTATCAAAAACTACAATTAACATGTAAGAAACCATTTAGAAATAAAAGCTTTAGACAAAAAAGTTCAGAAAAAAATAAAAACATACATTTAAAGATTTTTTTTTTCTTTTATATTTAAAAATCTATTTAAATTTTTTGAAGGCATGAGAAAACTAGTTCTTTAATTCAAATAATATGAATTAGTTTAATTTTTTAAATAATAAGAAAGTTTTCAAGAATTTTCAAACATAAATATTTTTAGAAAATTAAAAATAAAAAATAAAAATTAGAAAAGGAAAATACTTTGGTTGAAATTTTTTTATTAATTTTGAAAGAGTTTGCTTTTTTTCAGTGAATTATTATATTGCTAAAATATTATAAATGCAGCTGTTTTTAAAATTATGAAAAATCAAATGTGAAAATTGCGAATACACGTCCAAACAAGTAAATGGTCATAAAAATGTAATACATTAAGCTGTAAACTGTCGTTAAAAGTAACGCGGCAGTTCTGATGAGACATTACTTTTTACATCGTCAGTATATACTTAAAAAGTAAGTAATATGAAAAAAAAATTTTTTAAATCAATGTTCCTACTTTTCTTTTCACTATATTGCAGAAAGTCCCTTTATAAATAATTTTCTTTAGTCTATTTTTTAATTTATCTGGCGCCCTATTGGTGTAGATATATGCAACTTAAATCTAAAAACTAAAATTAATTAATTAAATTTAATTACTGAATAATATTTGAAAACTGTGGTTGAACATCCAGTATCATCCACTGCAAGTTTAAAAAATTTATTTGTACTTGAGGGGGATGTATAAAAGTATTTTATTAACGATTGAAATTTTGAACAATATATATATAGGGAGAGTGTGGAGTTTAAATAGAAGGAATTTAAAAAATAATGCTGCATCAGAATAAGAAATGCATATTAATGGATTGCTGTCGTTTAACGCCATTGAACACGTGGCCGGAAACACGCGCAGAAAATTTGCAGTGAAATTTTGAGATACCATGTTTTAGATATGATTACTCGACATCATTGAGGAAATACGAGACGATTTGTGAATAGAAGCAAGCCAGAGTCAAACCAATATTCAACGATTTTGTTAGAATCACAATCGAGCTCAGAGGGAAGTTAGGGTGATCGATATTTGATGATGCAAACGTGTTACACTAACCCATCCCAAACTTTCTTTGTAACAAATCCTCATCGTCACGTGAAGAAACTGCCATACACCCTCCAGCATTGTGCATATTTCTCACACTAAGGCATTGAAATAAAAAATTATTTAGGTACACACATATGTCAATTGCAGTAAAAATTAATGGAGTTTCTGGTGAAAACCATATTTTTTTAATGACTCAAGAAGATTATTGGTATGCGTGTTGGCACTGACTTGCATAACTCCAAAAAGTCATCATTATCGCTCAGTATTGCACAGACTACATTCTTGACCCAATTATAGTTGGCACTATTTTGGCCTACAACACTATAATGCTAGACGTCTTCAAACTGTATCAATTTAAAGAACCCTAATGAATATAAAATTATTTCGCGGAACACGGGGATCATAAAACAGTATTCACAATCTAGGTAGTACATATAATGGAAAACGTTTAATTATTCTTTTATTATATTTTAATAAAAGTTAAAGAAGTATTAAAAAATAAAGTTAATAAGTACGAATAAAATTTTGAATTTTAATAACTGGGATAAGCTTTTGCTTTGTTTTCGTACAAATCTTTAAAGTCGGGTTGTATTGTCGTCATTTGTGAACATATTTCATGTTCAGCATCAAACTTATTTTTGTATTTTGGTTTTGCTCAACATGGCTCGAAAACAATGTCGCACAAATATTGTAACGAAGGGGGCTTTTATAGCTTTTGCAGAAATTGAAGATATTTTGAGTAAATTTTTAACCGAAAATTAAGAAGGTCTTCTCGTTGGTATCTGCATTTTAAAAACAGAAACTGTTGATCAACTAGTTGTTCCTATTTTATCAACAATAAATTCTGATTTTTATTGAAATGGATTTTTAATCCAGCCATGGGACTTTTTTTTGTTAAAATAATTCATATTAAATTAATCATATTTTGTTGATTGAAAAGTTAGAATCGTAACGAACCAATAAAATCAAAGTAGCTAAGCGACATCTGTAAATTCATCTAATTGCAACTTAAAATGATGCGAATAGATTTCAGTCGATACAAAAGTTCATATTCACAGAATTTGGCCATTTCTTTTATTTACCTTGTCCCTGTAATTTAAACACATTTAATGCCACTGTAATATCAGAAAGTGGTGAGTTATTAATGTCTTTAATGGAATTATCTCCTGAATTTGCGAAAAAATTGAAATCAATAAGATGTGGTTTATTAATTTTTCAGCAACAGTATGTGCTTCACCCCTCTCTAGTGATTTGAAATTAGGGCTGGTTCACGAAAAATTTATTTATTCTCGGACCTGAGGTGAAATTAAATTTGTTGTTTATAATCAAGTTTTGAGTAAAATTAATATTATAATGAATTCGAAAATATTATTTTATAATTCGTTTACTGTTCATATATTTTTAAATATCTGTCAATAAAATTACTTCAATTTTACACTGCATTCATTATTCTGTTATTCATTCTACTGTATGACAAAAATATTTTTAAAAATAACCAGTCAAATTATAACATTCTGTAAATTAAAAACTGAAATGATTTACTGATTTTTTGGTACTTTTTTTATTGCCGAACTTATTTCAGTGATGTTGTGAACTACAATGAGACAGATAAGAAATATCTTTTCAACTCTTTCATTTATATATAAATATTTAATATATATATAAATATTTATATATACTTTACTACCTTCAATTTAGTTTCCTTGTAAAATTACTTTCTTTCACTATTTTTTAAAAGTTCATTTTCAGCATCCAATTTAACTAATAATTTATTTACATTTACATGAGGTGGAAAGGTATTTCTTTCTCATAAAAAAAATTCATTGTTCACTTGTAAATTTCAAAAACGCTGTGATTTAATATTAAACATTCAGCCAATAATTTAATATTGAAATTTTTAATTTAAAAATATTTTTTTAATGGCACAAAACTCTCGAAAGTTTATAAATGTTTCGTGTCTGTTCAATAGAGAAATAATGAGTCAATACGGGTTTCATAGCATATTAAAATCCAATCCAAGAATACCAGCTAATCAAAAGTCAGATCAGATAGGAAATACTGCTTTGAATTTTCTGAGATCCATGGCATGAGTTTTCAATATTAAGTGAATCTATCATAACATCATTGGCTTCATAACTCATAAATTTGCTGATAAAAATAAAAGCAGTTGGATTCAGTTGTAAAGAACAAGTATCACAAGTTTTTGGTTTGTTTTAAAATACATTAATCTTAAAATGTGATTGTTTCGTTATTTCACTCTATAAAAAAAAATTCACAATATAAAGTATGTTGCTTGCTCATGCTCGTATGACACACTTTAGTTCATTTTAGTCTACATAATGCAAAAGCGTCATTTTTCATACATTATCTTTTATGCATAAATAATAGAATTCAATGAATTTGGGTTACAGAATGAAGAGCATTCAAATGTATATTTCTAACAAAAATGCTTTAAATAAAATCCCACAATGTGAAATATAATCGCTGTATTATTCCAAAATAGTGTAACACTATTTTTTTTGTTGCAAATGATTTTCTTTAAACACCAATTTAAACTTACCTTTTAGAAAATATTTCTAAAAGTACTACATTATAATGAATTATACATTTTCAAACATTAATTCAGAAATGAGGTTTGGAAAGCAATAGAAAAATACAGAAAATAATTTTAACATAGGTAACAATAAAGAAAAAAGCATAAATAATATTGATCGTAATATTTTAGATTCTGCAAAATTAACATTAAACAACAATTTCCTCAGTTTATCTAATGAATAGATTAATTATTCTATATTGGTGTTTATAGAATTTCCCCAATTCTTATATGTTTCAGCAAACAAATGGTTTAGAATTTCAAAATTTTTGATAACTTTGTTTAAAAAAATATTACATACTACCTCTGTAAGTCAATGTTATTCAACCATAACAAGTTTTCAAGTATATCACTTTAAAAAATAATGCTATATAGGCAGAAAAACAATCATGTGGTAGCCAACTGTGTTGAAGCATTTTTATCATATCAAATTCCAATGTACAATTTAAATATTTTTAGTTAATTGAAACATGTTTCAAACCAAACTTTTGTCTTTAAGATAATCAAAAAATTATTAATTATTTAAAATTAACATTGTTTAAATATAAAAATGATTAAAGATAATTTCCAAGCAGATTTTCTCAAACTCAATAATATTTTTAATAAAACTAAGTTTAGTTAAGAAAACAAAATTATAATAGTAATCTAACCTATGCATTTCCTTTATTTATTTAAAGTTTTTGCAATTTGTTATTGACATTTGTCTGCTTTGACAGCAGATGGCATAAATTGAAAGCTAGTTATTTGTATTTTTTAATAGAAAGAAAATTTTCATTCTAACTGTATGCATAGTAAAAGAATTTTTATGTGAACAAGAATCATTAAATATAAAAAAATTATATTTTTAACATAATGATATTTTACACATTTAAATATAAGTTGAAAAAATTAACAGTTAGCCTATAAATTCAAAGAAAATTATAATTAAAAATAATGCTTAACAAATAAGGAAAAAAAAAATATTTTTTTCAAAATATAATAAGTAATAAAAGTTTACACAAATAGCATTTTTATGGTAAAAGCTATTGATATATACAAATAGTGTGCAAAAACATTGACTGTTTATTATTATCTTTACCATTCTAGTTATATTTAAACAGCATAACTTAAAAAAAACATTAAATTTTTATTTTAGCTTAAACTTTTCTAATAGAAAATTTTTAAAAACCATTTCTGAATTGTTATGAAAAACATTTCTTGCAGCATTTTATATGCAAAGTTATTTTAATGTTTTTATTAGTTATTAGCCTACCTTCATGATTGCCAGCTCTTAACAAAAACACCACAAAAATACAAAGTAGGATACACACCCCAATTTAAAAGAAACCCAACTAGGTTTTAATAAATACAGAAATAACCTGATTTCAAAAAGCACACAGAAATTTGTGGAAAATCCCTTTTACTAAGAATTATTAAATCTTTTTATTATAAAATATACCCATGCCAAAAAAAATTTTTAAACAGATGTAGTGTTATGTCAATGTTGTGATTAAGTTTTAGGTTAAAATTGAAAAACATCATTAAATGTATTATCATATTTATTATTCTATTTATTATGCACCATTCTATTTATTATGCACCAGTTGGAAGTCACGCAAACAACATTTATTGAAGTAAACTGAAAAATATATGTTTTAAACCTTATTTTATTTATTATCTATTATTATCGAACCTAAAAGCCTATTACAGTTTAAATTATTTTATTTAAAAATGATTTAAAACCGAATGTAGAAGTCTCATTACCAACCCACGAAAGTTAAATAGTTCTGCTAATAAACAGTAAATCAAAATTTAGATAAATTTTAGTGAATATCAATATTTATTTTGATATATAAATATTCAAATTATAAAATAGGCTACAGGCATTGATAAACTTTTAATAAATTAAATAGATTTTATCAAATTCCATAAAATTATTCATAATTTCACAAAAAAAATTTCAAATTAATTAATAACAAATTAATCTCTTCAAATTTGGTTTAAATATATAATTTAATCCATATTATATTCAACCCATCTTATTTACTTAAGATTGTTTATACAGTAATGTAAATTGAATAATGTTGACTTCAATCTTTCAAAAGTTTCAAAAATACTTCAAATGAAAGATTGTTTTAAGTTTATGTTGTTTATTCAAAATATATTATTGGAATTTAAATTTTTAACAATATTAAATTAATTTATGAAAACTATTTTAATTTCACTTAAAAACTTTTAAAATTATTTTCTCTCCCAAATTGTATAGTTTTAAATTCCGTCAATTTATAACATTTTTAATTTTAAAATTGATTCCAATTAAATCAATCTTTCTAGAGGTAACAATTAGAATGACACACATTTTGAATGTGTTCATTGAGAGTTTAACAGTAACCATATAAATCTGCTAATATTTCAAAATAAAAGAAAATATTTAAAAACACAAATATCCATGCTTATGTTTACTGTTTAGTAAAATTAAGTAAAAAAGCAATCTATAATAAATAATATATGCTGCATAATAGTGTAATATAAATAAATATAACAGACATAAATAATGTAATCGAAATGTAATAAGATTAGCTTTAATGAAAATGGTAAATGAAGTACAAACTTAGGTCAATTCAACTCACAACAGCTTCACATTACAGATAAATTACAAAACATTTTTTTTTACTGGTTGAAGAATTTACCGATCCTTTTGTTTACTTGCAACAAGTTCCCGAAGATTTTCTTCACTCTCTTTCATGCTTCTTTCCAAATAAGTTTTGCTAGTCTGAAAAAATACACATATATAAAATAACCAATTTTGTTAATTAAAAAAAAAAAAAAAAATAATAATTTAACAAAACAAAATACTTTTAAAGTTAATAAAGCCTCTTAAAAATTTATTTTATATATATAAATATACCAAATACATAACATAATATTCTAATCAAAATTTATGTTTATTTAAATGATCAACAATATGTATTTTTAATTGAACAAAGAAATGAAAAAAAAAAAAAAAAAAAACAAGAAGATTCAGATCTTTTTTAAACTCTTTCTTTCACAAGATAGAATAAAATTACTTTCTGCTTTTATGTACTTTTTATATAACACAGAATATAAATGAAATCTATCTAAACAAATTAAAAGTAAATGCTTAGAGAAAATTGTGTAGCTGTATACTACAATATTAATAATCCAGCAATAAATACAATTACAAAAATTCATATTAAAAATGTAAATGAAACATTGCAAATGATTAATTAAAAATAAAAAATAATAAACAATGAAAATTAATGAATTCAATTAGCAACAAATATATTTATAAATATCTGTTTTTTACATTATGCTTAAATCATTTTTCAGAAATGAAAATCAAAAATAATGATTCTTAGATTAGGATATAAAAAAATAAGTTAGCAAGTACAAAAATTAAGAGGAAGGGAATTGAAAATATTACACAAATTAAAAACAATACTGCATTTATGATTTATTTATTATTTTTTTTAAATTAAAAAGGTAATCCAGCAGAAGCAATAATTGTTTAACTTGATTGCCTTTTATAGAACACTATATTTTAATTACGGTATCATGTAATCGTGTCATACAACTGGTTAAAGTAGAGTTTCATATGATGAATTTCTTCTGCCATTTTAACTAGTTTGTCTGTGTTTAAGACTTATTTGTAACTGTAATTAATATTGCAACTGATATTCATTTTGATTGAAATTTGTCAAAATAAATTGTTAGCTGGTATATTTAAGTCTGGGTGTCACCATTTTTAGTTTACCCCATGCCAAAATTTTTTTATATGCATTGATAAATTATTGAACTCAACATATATCTTTAATATAGTTATTTATGTTTTGGTTTTCTTATTTATATATAGTAGAGCTATGTGTAATTTCCCTACTAAATGTATTAATGTGTTTATTTTTACTGTTCAATTTATTACTAAATGTACAAACACGATTAAAATGCATTTCAGTTTTCTTGCTATGCAGTAGACTTTTTTAAATATCTGTAGACAACTCCCTCTTTATGAAATGGCATCCTTCTATTTGTGTCATAAGCACATCAACACACTTTAGATTCCCAATAAAGAAGAGAATAACATTTCTGTTAATTAGTTTTAAAAATTTCCCATTATTCCCTAATGTACTAAATAAGTATCAATTATAAATACTTATATATTGTTATTAAATTTGAAGTTTCTTTAAGTTTTTAAACTGATAGTTACTTATTATTAAAAAAAATTTTTTTAATTAATAAATAAGTAACTAGTGAAAAAGCAAGTATATCCAAGTGTAACTGGCAGCAAAAATAAATTTTAAAAATTGCTATAAATAAACTTATTTTAGCACAATTTAGATAGCAATTAATTTTGATAATTAATAATTCAAAGGATATAAATGTAAAACATACTTATAAGCAAATTATAATCTATGCTCAATTCAAAATTACTGAAGAACATGAAAGAAATAATTTTAAGATATCAATACTTTAAATAAAATTGTAGATAATATTTACAATAAACTTTTTCATTATAAATTTTATTTTAAGGTAGAACTGCAAAGTTTCATTTTCAATATGAAAAAGATATGGTTTTATTCTTCAAATCAATGCACTAAAGTAAAAAATGTAAGAATATCACATTTCAAAAACATTTTTTTTATAAATATGTATACCCTGCTACATAATATATAAATTATTACTTTTACTTTAATATGAAATTAACATTAAAAAAATACAAATTAAAAAATAGCATGAACAATCAACAGAAACAATGTAAAATGTAAAACTATTTATAAATTTTGTTAATTGCATGATGAATAATTACTTCCAATTCTTTTATTTTATCTTTAGAAGTATTAACTTTCTCATCAAGCATCTTGACTATTTCATCAGGGGGTGTTAAAAAGAAACCTAAGAAAATATAAGTTATAATTAATAACATGCTTATTGGTTGCAAAATTATGTTAAACTATCTATCAAAATAAAACATTATGCAAGATAAGACTTTGGCACTCTTTTGTTACCCATTTAGAAAGAAACTGTAATAAAAGTCAAACACAATTTTAAGGATTAGAAATCTTTCATACAAATTGGAATATTTGAAAATACTACTAATTTTTAATGTAAAAACTGTTCACACCATTTTACATTTTTCATAGAAAACATCCCATCATTTAAAATTAACAAAAAAATGAAATATTTTATTAGCTAGCGAAAGATTTCCATAACGTTTAAATATACATCAATAAAAGCTTAAAATTTAAAAATATTTTAGTATAATATATAAATAAACACAAATAACTGTTTAATTTTACTTAAGTGAAAAAAACATCAAAGGAATTGAAAAAACGTTTTTTTATCTTTTAGCCTGTAATTTCAAAAAAAGTAATTCTTTATATATTCATGCAATAAATTACACAAAAATTAATTTCAAAATAGCTATAAAGATTAGAAAACACAAATTTGAAATTCATTTATGTTGTGACTTGACACAACATAATTGAAAGATAAAAAAGTAAAATTTAAGAACTATAAAATATTTTGCTTCATGTATACAAAATTGGCAATTTTATTACACAAATCAAACTTTTGCTTACATTCTTCCAATGCCATTGTACATATTAATATCTCCAGGATAAGACTTTAGTTCATATTGAGTGAGATTTGCATGCTGAATTGATTTGTTATAAGAATCAATCTGCAAATCAGCCAACTTTAATTTCTGAGTTGTATCAAGTACCTTAGCTTGCAACTCTTGGAATGCCTGAAAGATAGCAAATAAAATTAATCAAGTAATGAACACACATGTAATTTAAAAACAAAAATGAAGCTCAAAATTAACATATGATTTTACATGGAAGTTAATTCACCAGTTCTTTTGAGGTGGTTAATTAAAACTTTTATGATAATATTTATTATATTTACTTACAGTATAGCAGAAAAGATATATAATGCAGGTGAAAGGGGCTATTTCTAGTTTATAACAAAAATACAGCTATTTTCCCACAAAATAAGAAACACCGAGAATGTTATAGAAATGCATTCGGAAATTAGGTTGCTGAATTCCAATTTTAATAGCAGAGAGAAGAGATATTCAACGCTATAATAATGATTACAGAAAAAAAAAAAAAAACTATCCCAACTATAAGAAACAAATGTTAGAATTTTTTTTTCAAAAGTAATGACATTCTTATTTGACGTATCATCCCAACTGATAGAATATAAACAAAAGCATGGTAAAAATTTCAATAATATAAACTCTCAACAACTTAATATACTTTTTATTCAAATAATTAAAGGTAGAATAACAAACAGAAGTACTGAATTTACTTATTTTTTTTTTTTATGAGCAGGACTTAATACTTGATGCCACTCTTATCACTTTATAAAAGGTAGGAATCAAACTTAAAAAAACATATGAAGAGAAATAAATAAAAATTACTTAAAAATAAGCTAGTAAAAATTCATTGCAATAATAAAAAATTTAAAAATTTCTTTAAAATATTATATAAGTCACATTTTTGTACTGCTACAAGAATTCTTTTGATTGGTTTGGTTTGTCGCTCTGCAGTCATCTTGTGCACATGAGGGCTAAACAGACCATGACCTACAGTTTAACAAGGATTCTGAACCACTTACAAACACTATGCCACTGCCAGGATTCAAACTTGAAGCCTGTGGTACCAATGGCCACAGCACTAGCCAATTGACCATCCAATTTACATGATATCAAATTATTTTCAGATGTATAAGATACACTATTTTTTTTTTTCGTGGTTGTACACTTTGCTGTTATGTGATTTTCATGAAATTATTATTATTATTTTTTTTTCGTTTACAAATAGGGAGTAGTTTCCTTTTCTTGCAGTTGTTATTTTACATAAATATATGTGATATATAATCATAATTTGAATTTCTGTATAAAAAAATATTACAGCTTTTCAAATTTTATAATTACATGAAAATTACCATTTTTGGAAGTATATATTGACTTTTGTAACGGGCTGTATGCCGGTAACTTAACAATTCTATTTACCCATCATTTTACAATAGTTACGAAAGGAAACTTGTCAAACCTTATTTATTTATTAATAAACAGAAATGTTATGTATATTTTATTTATAAAATATAAATACATTAAACATTTTATAGCACCAGAAAAAGCATATGGAAAATGCGGTAAATGCCAAACCTGACAATATGTGACTTAAGTGCAGATAAACAACGAAAGGACTAATTTTTATTATAAATTAATATTAAAAGTACTGATAATAAACTTTAATCATACACACCTTCTTTAATTCCAAATCAACACCTTTTGCAGTCATATTTATTTTTCTGACTGAGTTATATTACTTATTCAATTACGGATTATGAAGTCGAAGTTATAGTCAATTCCATAAAAAATCGCTTTTATTGAATTTTTACACACTAGATCAGGTAGACAATATTTGATATTTATAATGATAATTATTTTAAATATTTACTTAGATCGTTCATAAAATTTATAGAATTAATGTCTATATAGAATATTTATTATATTATTATTTTGAAAATCAAAGTAAAACATTACAACATTCCTAAAGTGAACCAAGGAAGCTTCTCTCAAAACCCGACAAATGACGAAAACTAACAATTTTCCACACATGTTCCATGTTTGGGCTTGATAAATCCGTAGACCAAGGCTATATTCCATTTCGCTAAATGACATAGAAAACGATGCAGAAACGTTCGTATGATATCTGCCATCATTTGAAATTATGTTGAAACTTAGAAATCCAACTTCAATCGAGGCCACAGAATTCTTTTGAAGAAGATGCAAATCCGTAGACCAAGGCTATATTCCATTTCGCTAAATGACATAGAAAACGATGCAGAAACGTCCGTATGATATCTGCCATCATTTGAAATTATGTTGAAACTTAGAAATCAACTTCAATCGAGGCCACAGAATTCTTTTGAAGAAGATGCAAAAGCAATATAAAATAAAAACAAAAACTAGATTTTTTTTTCTTTTCATATCACATAGACCTACAATAAATTGTGATAAAAGGATGAATGATTTGACAACAGGAAAATTAACTTAATTGAAAGTGTAAATGATTGTTTTAAATACTTGAACATATTGAGACAATGTGCAGGCATCTGTTAACAGCTTGTAACTTGAAAGAAAGTGGATCTTTCAACATGACAATAATCTAAAACATAAAGCAAATATCATGAAAGAATATGCGTATTTACTCTCAGTTCATCTTCTCAGTAGCCAAATTTGAATCACACTGAACACTATTTGGATGAATTTAGAAAATACACCATCCAAGATACAGATTATTCCTTTAAAAAATGCACTGTTGCAAGTACAGTCTGAAATTACAAAGGATGATTCAAAAATATTATTGTTAAAAACCATCCAATTTACATGATATCAAATTATTTTCAGATGTATAAGATACACTATTTTTTTTTCGTGGTTGTACACTTTGCTGTTATGTGATTTTCATGAAATTATTATTATTATTTTTTTTTCGTTTACAAATAGGGAGTAGTTTCCTTTTCTTGCAGTTGTTATTTTACATAAATATATGTGATATATAATCATAATTTGAATTTCTGTATAAAAAAATATTACAGCTTTTCAAATTTTATAATTACATGAAAAATTACCATTTTTGGAAGTATATATTGACTTTTGTAACGGGCTGTATGCCGGTAACTTAACAATTCTATTTACCCATCATTTTTACAATAGTTACGAAAGGAAACTTGTCAAACCTTATTTATTTATTAATAAACAGAAATGTTATGTATATTTTATTTATAAAATATAAATACATTAAACATTTTATAGCACCAGAAAAAGCATATGGAAAATGCGGTAAATGCCAAACCTGACAATATGTGACTTAAGTGCAGATAAACAACGAAAGGACTAATTTTTATTATAAATTAATATTAAAGTACTGATAATAAACTTTAATCATACACACCTTCTTTAATTCCAAATCAACACCTTTTGCAGTCATATTTATTTTTCTGACTGAGGTTATATTACTTATTCAATTACGGATTATGAAGTCGAAGTTATAGTCAATTCCATAAAAAAAAAATCGCTTTTATTGAATTTTTACACACTAGATCAGGTAGACAATATTTGATATTTATAATGATAATTATTTTAAATATTTACTTAGATCGTTCATAAAATTTATAGAATTAATGTCTATATAGAATATTTATTATATTATTATTTTGAAAATCAAAGTAAAACATTACAACATTCTAAAAGTGAACCAAGGAAGCTTCTCTCAAAACCGACAAATGACGAAAACTAACAATTTTCCACACATGTTCCATGTTTGGGCTTGATAAATCCGTAGACCAAGGCTATATTCCATTTCGCTAAATGACATAGAAAACGATGCAGAAACGTCCGTATGATATCTGCCATCATTTGAAATTATGTTGAAACTTAGAAATCAACTTCAATCGAGGCTTTCTTTTTTTTATATGTTTGGCTGATTCTGGTGCATAAAACATAATCATTTACAAAAACAAAAATATTATAGTTAAATTTTAAATATAAAATATATTTTCTATAAGAAATAAGCTGAAATTTAATTTCTAATGACTATTTATTTTTCCATTATCTGCTCTGTTTTGACATTGCATATTCATATATATATAGTTATGTTTTGTAAAATACTAGACACTAAACGAAATAATAAAAATAAAATTTATTTTATATAGAAATTCTTTCTAAATTCGTCCACCAGATGGAGACTCTAGAAGTCTTACAACAAACTGTAGATTTAGAAATGACATTTGGACTAACAAATAACTGATACTATCCGACGCTATCGGGTTTCATTCCTTAATATAATATATATTGCTTTTAATTTTTTGACTGGTAAAAAAAGTTGTTTTTGAATATCGAAGAGTTTTACCTAAATCATTTGCTACAGAACGGAAAAATATAATGATCCAGAGTTACGGTGGATGCATCACGTGGGACCAACAACACGGCACTCGCATTTTACCACCACAAAATTCAGCACCTTCAAGATGGTATCTGGTAGTTCTCACTTTCATTCTCGATCAGAATGATTTTCGCTTCATGTCATCTTTATCAAACCTTAATTTGGACACTGAAGTGCTGTCCACTAACCCATTTAAATTCTGTACAAAAATAAATAAAATTTATAAATAATCAATTTACGAAAGGCTAAAAATTAAATAATAAATACATAAATATAAGTTATGACCTACATTAATGAGAACACTTACACAACAATGATATTAAAATCATTCATTTTATTTATAATTCCTTATAAAATTTTTAAGATTTTATTAATTAAAAAAGAATCGGTTAAAATAGTTTCTTGATTTTGGTTAAACACTACGTAAAATTATTGTTAGAGATAACTATAAAAACTAACTAT
Source organism: Caerostris extrusa (assembly GCA_021605095.1). Classification (NCBI taxonomy): domain Eukaryota; kingdom Metazoa; phylum Arthropoda; class Arachnida; order Araneae; family Araneidae; genus Caerostris; species Caerostris extrusa. Next base: position 15,751 of record BPLR01015609.1, read on the forward strand.
AAAAAATGGAATACTAACTATAAGAAAAATGGAACTTCTTGTATATATATATATATATATATATATATATATTCTGTATGTTAACCTCTTATTCTGTGCGTTTTTGTATTACAATTGTGTTACCGAAATTATATTTCTCTTTTTGGTAACGCGTTTTTTGCTTGATACTTCCAATCTTTTGGCTCATCTATTAAAACATATTTTATTCTAAGAAAACTATCGAGATTAAAAACAAAGAAACGTGGAATAATTTCATCTCGTCATTGTTCTTAAACATCAGACCAATGTATAGTGAAGTTCATTTATCAATCGACCGGATTATATATCTCGAATTCAATGTCGACAAGGTGCAGTAGCAGGTTGTACAGCACTATACTCACATTTTTACGCTATAATTTTAAACAAACATTCCCTTTACTGGTATCAGTATATGAGGTGTTTGTATCATTTTCCTCGAGCCCAACGGAAGACTTTCCAACTGACATATTTCACGTATTCATCCCCAGCTAAACACAGGAATTTAAAATTCGACTTCGTTTGACGTATTATGAACCTGTTTCAAAACTCATGTCGCTATCTATTAGACGCTATGACCTTGTCATCTAGTGGATATAAATTTTAAAATAATGATCCCATAAAATTTAATTTCTTCAATATTTATTTTTTATTATGATTTAATACAAAAATCTTTTCAGGATTTCTGATAACGCGTCATATAAAAACATGATTGATTCAAGGTAAAAAAAAAAAAAATTGGTGTGTCATTGTTATAGATCTTAGTCATAAATTATACAAACAGACACTAACAAGCTGATGTTTGGTTCGTAATATTTTGCCCATAATATGACATGGCCCTGATTCAGTAAAAGTAATATACTTTAGTTTGGCAAGTAGAAAAGTAAATATACATAAATAAAATGGGTAAAATTAGAAATCAGAACTATTCCCCAAAGAAAAAAAAAAAAACTTAATATGTTAAAACTACTTATTTATCTAAGTATAAGACCCATATTATTATTAAAAATTTTTGAATCAGTGATTAATATTATTAATAATGTTCTTTTAATATAATTAAAAATTAAAAACTAAAAAGTGCCTATTATAAAATCTTTCTAAATGTATATGATATACATGTAGATAGTATGCAGTTTCCATATCAATAATCAATAAAATACATTGTTGTAGAAACTACAAAAATAAATTAAGAAAGCAACATGAAAATGCAGACAAAATTCGTAAAAAATGTAGAACAAAAATTTTCGATTCTGAATGCAGATATGTTTTATATAAATTATTAATATAAAAATGAGTTCAATAAATTTCACTATAATTTTTATATTAAATAAATAATACAATAAAATTAGTATAGAATTATAAATGCAGATAATTCATCAAGCAGAAAAAAAGTTCTTATAATTTACGAACTCTGAAATATCAACTGTATTACGAAATCAGGAAAATTATATATTTGGTGAAAAATTGCATTGCACGTGCCATTTTTATTTTCTTTATTGATAAGAAATAACACTTCCTTTATCCGTTATTTTTGGTTGATTCCAGTTGTACAAAACAGCTGACGATAAGTAATAAGAACTGATTATTTTGGTGCCTCAATGTTTTCCATATCAATAATGTCCCTTCATACTAAGAAGAATTTTGAAAATATTTTTAAATATTATACGAAAAAATATTTTATTTTATTTATCTAAAAAATATTTTGTGCTTTCATGAAAGTATAACATTTGAAATGAATAAAAATATATATTCTTAAAGTTTCAAAGAGAAACATGTACATTAAAATTTTTAAATCAAAAATTAATCCAACATATGTTTCTGACAGCAAATTACAGACGTTTCTTATTTTTAATTACTCCAAAATTTATATATTTTAATGGTTGAGAACTCGTAATTTTTAAAACATATTATTGATTATTATTTTAAACTAATTATTGATATATTCTTATATTATGACACAAATTACGAAAATTTTCTGCTGTCAGTAGAATATAAAAAAAATCATTTAAATAATTAAATACCAAATAATTAAAAACAAATATACAATAATTTCACAAATATTTATTTAATTTCTTGAAATATATGTTTCCTTTCTAATTTTTATATAAATATCCATCGACTATAAATTAAAGTTCAATCTAACGAGATTTTATCACTTTTAATCTTATATAATGTTTTAAATATAACTATCAAACAAATTCATCATTATTCTCTTGAAATAATCTAATAAGAATTTTTCATAGTTAAAAAAAATGGCTTCTTTGAAAAGAAACACATCTCTCAAAGTTATATTTTTAAGTTATATGTTGAACACAATACCATAATTACTTGTTTCTTATTTTTTTAAATTATAATTGAATCAATAATATAAAAAAATTAAATTAAACTCAAAATTTCATCAATCATCAAAAAGCTTAATATAATTTTTAATAATCGACGTGATTGTTGGTGACATTTTAATGTCACCAAGATTAAATTTTAATAACGCAATAAAAATAAGGCAATAAAAAAAATAAAATAAACATATGAAAATACATAAATGGAAATAGTTTTCTTTCACTACAACTCTGCAATACAAATATTAAACATGAAACCGATAATCGAGTAGTTTAGTTTTCATATAAATACAAAGACTCCCACACATGCTAGTAGAGTAAGTATTTATAGACAAAGCGCTATAGTTTAGAATTGAATTCAAATAAAAATCAATTTTTTTTCTTTCTTATTACTTCACGTGATTATGAATAAAACTGAAAAAAATTTTTTTTTTTAAATATTAACTCATTTGCTTTAAATAAAAATAAAAATTCAAGGTTGTAGAGAAAGAGCACGTCGCAAAAGTGCGTCGTACAACGAAATTTTTTCTCATAAATTAAAAAAAAAAAAAAATGAATATTGGTCTGACATGATTTTTTTTTATTTTTGTATTTTGATGACATTTAGAAAATCATTTAGCTTGACTCTTTGCTTAATTACTTCGTCTTATGTTATTTATTATTTAAATATGGCTCGTAGTCGTAAGAAAAACAAAGAGTAAAAGTTCGAAAATGGATTATTTTCAGTATAATAATGGCAAATTCTCTGGCGGTCGGTGCCGCGAATTTAAGGTTCGAACCCGGGGTGTCTTCGGTGTTTATAGTGGTTCGAAATCAATTTAAACCTTAGATCCCTTTCTAATATGACTGTAGAGTGTTGGGCGTAGAGCTAACAACACTATCCCTTAAAAAGAAAACATCTCACATCTCGGAATATGCCAGTAGGCAGACGGCCTTGGCTCACTATGGGCTGTAGTGCCAGAGAGTTAGTTAGTTAGTGGTAAATCCAATCGGAATATCACTGTAACCATGCTACCCCCTACACACTGGCAGACCACCCCTGTAGAGTTAAGGCGATATGGTCAATCAGCCTCGAGACACCAGAGAGAAAGTAGAGCATATGCCTGAGCTCCCCTAAGAAACGTTTAGTTGTTCTACAGTCTCTTACCACGAGAGGAAATATATTTAGCGCAGCCCTGAGTATTAGTTGGCCTACAGATTTGCACTGGGAGATGTAGTATAGCATTTCTTTGTTCACCCTGCGTTTAACAGAGAGTTCTGACTCAAAGTGGAATCTTTCCACGAAGTAATAATTATCGTACTTTTACTTTAAAGCCTGTGTTAAAAATTGCATGTCTCCAATGTCTAAATCATACATGTCCTGTGTGTGGTGCTTGTGCGTGTGTAAATGAAACGGCGAGTCTGAAAGTACTTCCTTTGTCTTCAAGAAAACGGAAAGAGAAAACTCATCCAGATGTTAAACTTGGACTGTTCGTTTGAAATTGAGATGGTCCAATATGGGGGTATTTTAATAGGCATTCTATAGTGACTCTGATGTAAACATGATTCTACTGTACATCAGCTATTCAATATTAAAAGACCGTATCAAAGTGGGGCCTGAATGGCCGAGTGTGTCCTTTGAGTCCCGCCGGTGCCATGCATGTTTGTAGTGGTTCGCAATCCACTTTAAACCGTAGATCCCGGTCTAATATGATTGTAGAGCATTGTCTTGAGGTTTAGCCAGTCTTCAGTCCTCGTGGTTCACCGCAAAAGTGAAGCTGCGTATTACCCTTTTTTTAGCCATGGATGGGGTCTATTGGACGTGGTATTGATTTTCCTACACCAGGGTTATTAGTAATAACAACGACCATTTTTTTTTATTGGCTGCAAGAATAAACTACATTGTAAGTTGATTTTGAGTAGATAGACAAATCTTTTATATTTTTAGAATATGTATTAGAATGCTTCCTAGAGTGACCTATGGTGCCCTGATGGATAGAGTATTAGATTTCCGAACTGAAGATATGTGATTCTAGACTCAGTCAATTGAGCCGAAATGAATGTTTCCGTAGTAATTTTGAGAATGGGCATAAAAAATTCGTAAGCCATAAAAACCGTAAGTTCACCCGATAGTTTAAAGTAAAGAGGAAAGAGACAAATTCCTTCAGATATTTTTCCTGATATCCATCGTTCTAAATTGGAATTTCACAATATGGGATCAGTGCAGTAGGAGCTGCATGGTGAATTCTAGGTAAAGGTGATTCTGCCACATACTTACCATTCAGTAACAACCTCAGATCAATGTGTCCAACATATCGTTTTTTATATGTTGCTAGAATCGAGAGTCTTGCAAAATGGTTCAAAATGTCTAATGTAAAAATTAAATTTAATACATATCGATGATGATGAGGAGTCTAATTCAATAATTATATTAATAATAAATGGTATAAAGTACACGACGGCTTTATTTTCTTCGTATAGTTGATTTAGAAGTAAAAACTTGAATGGATAGTGTTAAAATTATTACGCGTCTTTCGGAGGTTTCAAGGTTAAAATTAATTGAATAAAAACAACACATTAGTTCTCTGAAAATATCAATCATCATTACATTGCGTTGAATGGGGGTTTTTTTTCTGTTGAGATAACGTCGCATTTTTTTGTTCATTGTTGTTTTTCGGCGTAGTTTATTTAAGTACAATGAATAAGTATTCCTGCTACTGTTTACTACTGCATTGTGTTAATTAGTGCTGAAATATTGCACTGCTCTCTATAAATATATCCAATTAATGATAACACGCATACTTAGAGATTCACTTAAAAAAAATGACGCAGGAAAGGAAACGATATTTGCACAACATTCTCAGCTTATTTTATTTTATTATTAAGTGAAGAAACCCAAGGGCTTTTATAGAAAAAATAAATATTTTGAAAACATGTAATTAAAAATTGTAGTAAAATTGATAGATAAAATTTAACTTTTTGTCTATTAACTTAATTAGAATGGCTATTTGGTACCAATTACTATTTTGCTGTGAGGCCTGTACTGTCGAGTGGCTAGTGTTCTGGCACTTGGTACCACAGGTTTCTGGTTCGAGTCCCGGCGGTGCCATGGATGTTTGTAGTGGTTCGAATCCACTTTAAACCGTAGGTCCCGGTCTAACAGGATCGTAGAGCGTTGCGAAAGTATTGTTACTCCGAGCCCGTAGCTTATCTTCAAGCTACACGCAACTCCTGGGTAGTGCTAAGTGTGTAACGTCGGTGCAGCGCTTGCCTTAAGGCATCAACGGCAACTGTCTGAGTGTTTGCCAGCTGCATTAGAGTAAAAAAAAAATATTTTGCTCTGATTTGAAATTTGCTAGTTTTTTTTTTTTTTTTTTTGTTGTTGTTATACGGAACACAAAAAGTTCACTCTGTTGTAAAGTTATTAGTTTTATTTAATTTACTCACATGAGTTAATCTAAATCAAAATGCAGCTTTTAACGAATTTCTACTGTATTTTACTTGAGGAACATCCCTTTCTAGTGTCTAGAAATAATCTGCAAGCATATTTGGATTCCCTTTTCTCTGCTAAAAATTTTTCCATTGTTGAAACACCTTTATGGAATAGCTGACTGTGTTCGTTTCACAGAAGAGAGAAATCCAAGTATTAATCCAGAAAATGAACTTTTAGGGATACGTACATCATCAAAGCTTCATAATTTTGAAGATGTTCTGATGATAGCTCTCCACAGATCTCAGCTATTCTAATGCTGAGAAATTCATTTACGAGTTTTTTAAAAGACTTCCATGCAGCTTTTCAACCCTATTCAAACTTTTCTCAAAATCGAGACCCTTCATAAGTTCTTTTATTTGTGGGCCTGCCACTATAGCCTCAATGATCTTAAAGAATTTGTTCTTTAAGTATAGGATACTTTATCAATCGCCTTAACAAAATTTTCAGTAATCCGAGTTTGCTGTGCAAAAGAGGAAGACATACGTGTTCACTATTTATATATGATTGAGAAGTTACATTTCTTTTTCAGGTATCAAATTTCTTTTAGGCCAATGTTTCTCGGCAAAATGAAAAACTTCTTCCATCTTCCTTCCACTTCTGCTATCCCACTCGCATAGAAATCATACAATTTAGTATATCTTTGTTAGAGATCTACCGAAAGTACTAGAACTTTCAAAATGCCATATATATTTATTTCAAGAATGTTGCTGATATTGTATCTTCGATAACGAAAAATTCACGATGTCATACATTTCTTTCATATAGGCTGCATAGGTAAGAGGAACTGAAGTTTCTCATTTCCCTTATGAAGAAGTGAATTGTTAATTGCCTTCCCCTTTGGGACGTTCTTGACACCCCGGCAAATATCAGATTACTCACATTCGAAAAGAAGCACAGGCACCACTATTAGTAAATGAGTTATAGCATTTTTAGTGTTCATCACTTGCAGTCCACTCGGCTGACTGTTGATTGACTACGGTGTGAAATGATGGAGCCATCATCCATTATCACATATCGACGCAAAAATTCGGATTTATTAAGATAGAACAGCTCCAAACACTGCTTAGAATCATCAATTCGTTGTGGTTTCTGGTCGATTGTGAGCTCACACGGCACCCACTTTGAATAGAGCTTTCGCATATCCAAATATTCATTCACGATATGACCAACACGTTCCTTTGATATCTTTAGGGTCTCAGCTATCTCAATCAACTTCACTTTACGGTTATCAGAAATTATTTTGTGGACTTTTTTGATGTTTTCGTCGGTAACAGCCTCTTTAGGGCGTCCACTGCGTGCATCGTCCTCGGAGCTCATTTCGCCTCGTTTAAATTTAGCAAACCACTTCTCTACGGCTGATTTTTCTGGTGCAAAGTCCGAATAATATTTATCAAGCCAAGCCTTGGCTTCAATAGTATTTTTTTTCGCCAAAAAGCAATGCTTTATTAACACACGAAATTCCTTTTTATCCATTTTTTCAAACTAACAAAAGTTGCTTCACTAAAAATGCTATAACTCACATACTAATAGTGCAACAGCTGTCAAATTTATACACGTGTCTTTTGAAGATGAGGGCTAACTAAAAATTAAATGGATTTAATACTAGTAGTGCTATCTATGTGTCAGCCTATGAACCTTTCAGCCTACGTGTTATGGTTCCTTATAGTAGATGAATTCTTTAACTGTAACTATTTAAATATAAATAAGACTGTAAATATGAAAAAAATTCTATTTCTTTCAATCAAATGAACCAACGTCATTAAAGAGTATTGACAACCAGTTTATAAATACATCTAAGGTGAGTTTTTCTTTTTTTTTTTTTACACAATTAGATTTTGTGTTCCATAAACGTATGCCACGAAGGGGTGATAACGGGGTTGCCAATGAGTGATTACCGTCTTTGCCACAGATGGGTGATAACTGTAGTATATTGCCTTCCGAGAAGAATTTCAGGGACAGCTGCCCCCTAATTTAAAAGTCTTAATGGAGGATTTCCGAAAGACCTCTGCCAGACAGCTTGATTTATTAATCCTTAATATAAAGAAGTCAGTAGAAGTTCGAAGTTCGTTCGTCCGTAGAAGTTCGAGTTGTCTTCAACCTGCTTTCGATGCTCATATTGAACAAAATTGAGCTCTTTGGGAACTATTCGTGTGGCCTTTCATGCCCAAAATATTAGTCATAATGTTATAAACGGACTTAAAAAATAATACGCTCAACTCTTGTGCAACTTTCTAAGATTCATATAACGATTCTTGACAAGTAACTTCTTGATTTCGTCGGTCGTAGCAGTTGGAGGTAAACCAGAACGAGATAAATCTACAAATGCATGACTTCTCGTCCTTCTTTAAATGCATTATACCATTCATATGCTTGTATTTCTGGCATGCAAAATTTATCGTAATTCTTCATCAATATTTTTTAACGAGTAGACACACGAAATGTCGTTTGAAACACAAAATTTAAGGCAAACTCTTTGTTCAACTAATTTTTCCATAGTAAAAATCGCAGAGTCCTCAAAATGTTTGATCACCAAAAATAGTTACTGCAATACATTGACAGACCAACCTGAAATTCCATTCTCTACAGTGCTGCCAATTCACTAAAAATAAATAAATTGTAGCGATATTTTTTACGTGCGTGTTTTAAATTATTCCAGATAATTTTTACTCAGAATGTAAACTCATGATTGTGAAAATTGCAACACCGTGAAGAACTTACGCGACTGAGCTAAAATTTTCTGGAAATGCAAATTAGCGCATGATATGTAAATGATTAGAATTTCAAATCCGTAGCGCATGCATATGCTGAGCAGCGCCCTCTGAACGGCGGATGGATCCGAATAAATAGACGGCTGTATCGAGGCGTGTATGGTAATCGGTGGTTATCTGCTAGTGGTAAACGTTAGCTCAATCGTTACTTATGTCTCTTCGACGAAAGAGAGCGAGATTTGAACAACTTACAGAGTTTGAACGGCTGGAAAATCATTGGCCTTCGTGAAGCTGGATTGTCTTATCGTGCAGTAGCCGCTCGTGTGCAGCGTAACAGCAGCACAGTGATGCGTCTTTGGAAGCAGTGAACTGACGAGTGTCGGACAACTCGGAAATCCGGGAGTGGACCCCGAAATATGACGTCAGCTCGCGATGATAGACACCTGGTCCGCATGGCGCTGACGGACCGTACAGCTTCCTCTAGACAATTGGCAGCACAGTGGTCAATAGCTACAGGTGTTTTATTGTGTGCTTCATCAATTCGTAGACGTCTGCTGCAGCGTGGACTGCGCGCAAGGACTCCTTTATACAGGATCCCTCTCACGCTAAACCATCGCCGCCTGCGGCTACAATGGTCGCTCAGCATAGAGACTTGCGTGCTGATTGGCAGCATGTCGGTGTTTTCTGACGAATGCCGCTTTAATTTATGGTACCATGATGGCCGCATTCGTGTCAGACGCTATGCCGGTGAACGCCACCTTCCGGAGTGCATTATCGAACGCCACAGTGGACGAACACCCGGAGATATGGTCTGGGGTGCCATATCATATCATGGATGATCTCAATTGCTAAGAATTGTGGGCAATCTGAACAGCAACCGGTACATCAATGAAGTTCTACAGCCCCAAGCTGTTCCCTTCCTTCAAAGCTTGCCAGGCACTGTATTTCAACAGGACAATGCCCGCCCTCATATTGCTAGGACTGTTCAATCCTTCTTTGCAACGCAGCAGGTACAGCTTCTTCCTTGGCCTGCGTATTACCCGGATATGTCGCAGATTGAACATGTGTTGGATTTCGTTGGTCGGCGTCTCGCTCGTGATCCTCGTCCTGTTGCTTCTGCAGACGAACTTTGGGTGCAATACAAACAATATGGAATGCTCTTCCTCAGGCAGACATTCAAAATTTGTTTGGCTCCATGCCACGTCGTGTAGCAGCACTTATTGCGGCGCGTGGTGGATACACAAAATACTGATTCCGATCTCTTGTTATTGTTTGTTTGCTTTGAACATTTAATCATTTATTTGTACCACTACCACTCAACTGTGTATTAAATTTCATTCAATTATGACGATTCATTCATGGTCTTGCAATTTTCACAAACATGAGTTTACATATATTATATTGTGGGACATCACTAGGTGGTGAAATGAAAGCAATGCACTGGTAGAAGTTTTAGGTTGTACTATCCTGTGTTTGTGTGGATGGGAGATTTGATTTGGTTTAGTTTGTCTTTTTTTTTTTTTTTCGCGCACATTGCAGATAAATTTTTTAAAAAGGTATCGAAAATTGACGGAAAGATGATATTGAAAAGAATGGTAAGTATGCTGATGATAAAATGAATACTTTTTAACCATACAAGTTTTTCAGTTTTTATTTTCCAATCTGGAAAATGGACAGATTTTTTAAAAACAGTCTGATACATTAAAAAATGAGTAATTCATATTTTTATATGCAGTCATCATCACTTCAAATTGCTCATTAATGGTTACACATTGTGTACTAATAAAGAACTATGTACACACATAGTGTACTAATAAGAACTTTATAGTAATCAAGTAAAAGAGAAACAGTTGCGAATGGAATTAAATTAATTTTTAATCATCTTCATACAAAAATAAATCTCCTCTAGTTACATCGTAAGGATCATTTGTTAAGACAGCTACAAAAATATGTATTCCGATTGTAATTATTGCTAATTAGACCGGGACCTACAGTTTAATGTGAATTTCGAATCACTAACAAATATATATGCACATCTAGGATTCGAATCAGTGTGTGGGTGGAAAAAAATACCATTTAAATCTGAGACGCTTATAAACCTTATCACAGTTGCCATTGAGATTCCTTGCTTCCATAATCAGTGACTGCAACGAATGGAGTCGATATATTGCAATAGAAATTTATTATTATTATAAGGACATTTCTCTCAAATTTTTCTTAAGGAAACAATCATATTTAACAGATTACTTCATGAATGACTTTCTAAAAATAGAATATCGTTCCAGATTATCTAAATCCAGCATCACTGAAATTTTGCCAAATAAAGGAATATTTTCTTTTTTTGAGTCGGAACCTCAAACAGTTTCACTTCTCGTGTGCAATAAATTTATTTTATTGGAATTTATTGCAGTATTGTGTGTATGAAGCCATACTTAAACACTGCGCAGAAATGTATGTTGCATCGGTAGTTTGTATTATTGCATATGATACCCTTTTTACGATTGTTTAAGTATGTTATCTAAAAATATTTTATTCTTGACATAAAATTTTTATCTGTAAAAGAAATTAAACGTTTAGACAGCATCTTAAATTTTAAATGTATAAACAATTTTCATGATTTATTTGTTTGATTTTTTTTTTTTTTTTTTTTTTTTTTTTTCAATTCACAATTTTACTGATTTTTAATCTGAGCGTTTTTACAACAACAAAAACTAAGCAAATTAGGCTTTCCTCAAGTTTTAATTTTGACAAAATTTTTTTCTTATTGGGAAAGATACCGACACATCCATGCAATGTTTATACATCTTCAAGTTTAGCCTGTAAATCCTTTATTCTCTTGTACTATTTTTCTAAGAATAATAATAAACAAGTAATAGAAAAAAATTTTAAGTCAATTTCAACTTTTTTTCACTATGTTGCAGAAAATCCTTTATAAATAATTTTCATTAATTTTTTTAAGTTTATCTGGCGCCATCTATTGGTAGATATATGCAATTTAAATCTAAAAAAAACTAAAAATTAATTAATTAAATTTAATTAATGAGCTAATATTTGAAAAAAACAGGTGCGCAGTAGATCTACCTCCCCGTGGTGCACCTGGTAACACTTTTCAATGGCTAAAAGATCTACAACTTGGCATTATGTTAAATTAATGAACTCTGTTTCAGCATGTTTTGTTGTATTCTCTGTTCTTTTTTATTTTTCGTTGTTCTTTTTTTTTTTTTGCTGTAACTGTTCATAATCTGCCATTGGAAATAAAAAAAAAAATATTTGAAAAACTGTATTTACATCTAGTGTCATCCACTACAAGTTCCAAAAAATTGTATCAGAACTTGAGTGGATGAAAAACAAGTATTTTATGAACGATTGAAAATTTGAACAAGATATATATAGGGAGAATTAGAGATATATATAGGAGGAACAAGATGGATGAATGGAAGATGGAAGAAAAAGAGGCATCTGATGTGTTTGAATCTTCCATCTATACTTAAATATACACTCATACCTCATATACAATCCTCTTGCATAAAAGGAAATTCTTGTTGGGTTGACTCTAATCGGAATTTGAACCGAACATTTAAAAACATATTCTATTTATTTTTATTTTCTCATACATGTCTGTAATATTTCTAATAATTTGGCAATTTTAAATACAAAAAAAATAATATAAAAATAACATTTTTAAAGTCAATTCCTACTTTTTTTTCACTATATTGCAGAAAAGTCCTTTATAAATAATTTTCATTCATTTTTAAAGCTTATCTGGCGCCATCTATTGGTAGATATATGCAACTTAAATCTAAAAAAAAAACTAAAATTAATTAATTAAATTTAATTACTGAATTAATATTTGAAAAAACTGTATTAACATCAAGTGTCACCCACTACAAGTTCAAAAAAATGTATTTGAACTTGAGTGGATGAATAAAAAGTATTTTATTAACAATTGAAAATTTCAACAAGATATATATAGGGAGAATGTGAGCTAATAGAAGGAATTGAATGAAGTAAATTCTATTGTGTGATAATGATTCTCAATAGCTTTGGTGTAAATGTAAATATGATTTAGGCTAACCATATTAATCAATGCTAAAATTGAGTATTGAACCTTTTTCATGATATGGCTTATTCATAAAAAAGCAGCAAAAAAATGAATAACGTAACTTTTGGGCTACCTAATTTTTACAAAATTCAAATAAATGTACAGAAAAACTGTATGTCATCACGATTTTATACTATGACTAATATTTTGACAGAGTTATCTTTTGTAGTACATTTTCCTTTGTATCCACATACCATAAAATTTATCTCATTCCATGGCTGTCTTACTGCTAACGTAGTCTTCATTGTTTCGATACTTAATTTAAATTTCTCCTACTTACTATTCACAAAAAGGAAAAATTCCTTAACAAATCTTGCATTTCCTGCTTGACAATGAATAAAGTACACTATTACGAAAGTCTGTATTTTTTTACTCATTACAGAAATTATCTATTCCCACTTAGATACGGCGATATTTCACGAGCCTGTTTCATAATAATAGATTTTTTTGGAGAATTACTTAAAATACGAGAATTTTTTTTTTTTAATTTGTCATTTTCTCAAGCCATTATATATTTATTCTGTCGTATATCTGTATGGCTTTTATTGTGTTGTGTAGCTCTAATCTTCTTAAAAAGTGAAAATTTAAACTTATCAGTGTTTTTCGCAGCTTCACTTCAATTAATTGATATTGTAGTAGAGGCGTCGTTGTTTGTTCGTGCAGCTCCATTTGGGTGTGATCAAGTCACATGAACACGCATTTAAAAACACCCCACTTTAATTATTTTAACACAAGCACGAGCATGACACACAACAAAGATTAATATACAACAGACATTTAAATACTTATATTCTAATACTTATATACTTATATTTAAGTGAAATGATTCCACTTAAAAACTATAAAAGAAGTTACTGAGGTACACATTGGATAGCGAACTATACTTTCTCTTGGGATGAGAGCTTGTACGCCAATTTATATATTCTATTTTCATATAAATTTATGAACAGGATAGTGCTAACTATATCTTCTCTCGGGGATGAGAGACTATAAACTAAATATTTCTGAGGCAGTACTCGGGATGGGAGCTTTTAACTCACGGCAGAGCTGTACGTCCTCTCTAGCGAGAGTCTCGAAGCCTACTGATGATTTCTGCTGAACGCCTTCAAAGGGTGATCTTGCAGTGTGTAGGAGGAAACATGATTCCGTAGGTGGTATTCTGTCGTACATCTCTATGGCTTTTATTGTTTCGTACATCTCTAATCTTCTTAAGAAGTACCAATTTAAACTTTCAGTATTTTCATCAGATTCACTTCAATTAATTGATATTGTAGTAGAGGCGTCGTTACTTGTTTGTGCACCTCCATTTGGGTGTGATCAAGTCACATGAACACACATTTAAAAAACGCCCAACTTTAATTATTTTAACACGGGCATGACACACTACAGTGATTAATACACAACAGACATTTTACGACATATATTTAAGTGGAAGGAATCCACTTAAAAACTGTAAATAAAGTTACTGAGGTACACACGAACTATACTTTCTCTTGTTATGAGAGCTTGTAGGCCAATTTATGAACAGGATAGTGCTAACTATATCTTCTCTCGGGGTGAGACTGTAAACTAAACATTTCTGAGGCAGCACTCGGGATGAGAGCTTATAATTCACGGCAGCGCTGTTTTGCTGTATGTCTTCTCTCGAGAGAGTCTCGAAGCCTACTGAGGATTTCTTCTGAAAGTCTTCAAAGGGCGCTCTTACAATGTGTAGGAGGAAACATGATTCCGTAGGTGGAACAGCGGTTACAATGTATTTTTTTTTATCAATCGGAGATAGTATTAAGAGAATATTGAGAGAAATATTGACAGAATATGTGAGAAAATCGAAAAAACTACTATTAGGTAATTTAACAGTTGATACGAGATACTTTATATACATTTTCATAATCACTATTGAATCTTCTCACTTCTGAAAGTAGTGACTACAACGTGCACCACCAATGGATTTAAACGCAACGTATCTGCAACGTGTTAGCTATTCACAATACCACTGAACCACAAGTTTAGCCGCAGCAAAAATGGAAGGTTGAATAAAATCGCATTTTCAAAAATGTTAGAATGGGAACCAATAAACGTTGCATGCAAAGTTTATCTCGATAAAAAACATTGTTTCTTTGTTTAAAAAAACCTCATTTGTTCTCTTAACATAAAAAAAAAAAACCTTGATAAATTGAACATTATAATTTAGCAACTAAAAAACATAAGTAAATTATGTAAAGGACATATTTTTATAGGACATAAACGACGAATCTTCAAGTACTGAAAAGTACTTAAAATGACTAATATATCTTTTATTATGTCATATTTGTGAATCTGATAATTTGATTATGTAATTCAAGGATATTCATGGCTTTCTTTCTTACAGATTATTTAAAGAATCTCTAATTTAAATTTGACACACAAAAATTTACAATGGCTGATAATTATATTATATTGTTAGATAACTAATCTTTATTATAATACTAAAGTTAATAGTATCAGTTTTAATCTTTAGTACTTGATTTTATGCTATCCAATACTAATTTTAGCATATTCAGCGTTATAAAAAACTTTGCAAAAAGATATTGCGATACTATGTATGTGTATAATAAGGAAATGACATAAATGCTTTATTGCAGAATTTTTCCATTTCTACTAGCCTTCTTTACTTGAGTAAATTTTATAGTATGACTCCTTTTTTCAATTCCTACTATTAGTTCACACTCTCCCTATATATATTTATATATCTTGTTCAAAATTTCAATCATTAATAAAATACTTTTTATTCCTCCACTGAAGTTCAAATGCATTTTTTAAACTTGTAACGGATGACACTTGATGTTAAAACAGTCTTTTCAAATATTAATTCATTAATTAAATTTAATTAATTCATTTTAGTTTTTTTTAGATTTAAGTTGTATGTATCTACAAATAGATGGCGCCTGATGTAAGAGGAAAATTTCAACTTGAAATGAAAACATTTATTTTTTCAATTCCTACTATTAGTTCACACTCTCCCTATAAATATGTATATATCTTGTTCTAATTTTCAATCGTTCATAAAACACTTTTTATTCATCCACTCAAGCTCAAATACATTTTTTTAAACATGTAGTGGATGACACTTGATGTTAATACAGTTTTTTTCAAATATTAATTCATTAATTAAATTTAATTTTTATTAATTTTAGTTCTTATATGGGAGAAAAAAATTTCTCTTATATAAGATATTTAGCAGGATATAAATTTAGGAACAAATACCGGCAGTGACGAAGCGTGTCGATCGCTGAAAAAAATTTTCTTTTTTCAGATTCTTTTTTCATTCTGGGTTCTAATCTGAGTCAAGGAGGAAACAAAATGGAAAATGAAACATGTGAATAAATTAGTGAGAGAGATGGAAAGTGTGTATGTGAGAGAGAGAAAGTACGGGAGAGAGAGAAAGTGTGTGTGTGTGAGAGAGATAATTTTTTTAACTTAAAAAAAATGAAAGAAAATTATTTATAAAAGACTTTCCGCAATGTAGTGAAAACAAGTAATATATAAAAAAAAAATTTTAAGTTCAATTTCTACTTTTTTTCATTATATTGCAGAATGTCCTTTATAAATAATTTTCATTCATTTTTTAAAGTTTATCTGGCGCCATCTATTGGTAGATATATGCAACTTAAATCTAAAAAAAACTAAAATTAATTAATTAAATTTAGTTAATAAATTAATATTTGAAAAACTGTATTCACATCCAGTGTCATCCATTACAAGTTTAAAAAAAATGTATTTGAACTTGAGTGGAGGAATAAAGAGAATTTTATGAACGATTGAAAATTTGAACAAGATATATATAGGGAGAGTGTGACCTAACAGAAGGAATTGAAAAAAATAGGAATTGACTTCAAAAAAAACTTTTTTCTATTACTTTTTAAAAGAAATAAACATATAAACTATTCTGAAAATATAGATTTTATGCTGCCAACTTTAAGACGACAAAACTATTTTTGAAGCATCCAACATCTATTTGTATTAAATACTCCTAGCTAAATAAAATTCAGATTCTTTACTCGTGGCCGGTTTCAAGACTTACATCCATAACTTTATCTCCCAAAAGACGAATAACCCAAATCTTGCCCCTTTAACCCAATGGTGATCCAATTAATCAACCCATGTTTAAAAATTATCTTACATACGAGATACAAAGTCATTTCTACAAAATATATTTATTATATATTTATGTAATTTCATTCCTATAAGAAAATATGACTATGAAAGCATAATTCAGAACACAAATTTTATATTTTTTCATTAAAATAAACAAAAATGTAAAAAAAAAAAAAAAACTTTAACGTATTAAAAGTTTTGATCGATCGAGTAATTGAAAACGAGAAAAATATTAACTTCGATCTCAAGCTAAAGTCGACAGAATAATTAATTCTTTTAAGACACCACTTTCAGACGAAACGCGGCTAGGCATACTTCCTCTCAGGGTGAGAGACTGTAGACCAACTAAATGTTTCTTAGCTGGAGCGCAGGCTTGCTTCTTCCTCTTGGGTGAGAGTCTAGAGGTCGACTAACCACTTTCTCCTGAGTGCCACAGGGGGTGCTCTTGCCAATGCCCGCCAGGATTCGAACCTGAAGTACTAAATGCCAGAGCACTAGTTATTTGACCACCAGGGAGCTAACTGTGAGTTTAAATTAAAGAATTTTTGCGTTTTTCTTCTACTTTAAAAAGAAACATTCCCTCATTTTATTAAAAAATGATGTTTTTTGTTTTTGAATTTTATTTGTGATCTAAGAATTGATGGTTTTTACACAAATTTTGATTTGAATATTTTTATATAAAAATTGCATTATTAACGAAGTTTTGATAGAAATTTAACCCAAATTTAATTTGTTATAAATATATGTTATATTAGATAAAAAAATATTCATTTATAGTTTTCCCATTTAAAAGACTTTTAATTTTCAATTTTAAACGTTTGTTTATTTAATTTTATTGAATCGTAAATTAATCAATTGAATTCTCTTTAAATATGATCTAAACATAATTTTTAAAAGCAGAAAACAAATCTATTATTGAATATGTTATTTTAAACATAGCACCATTTTCTTTTTGCAACTATTATCAAGTATTACAGAATTTGAGTTTTTAATAAATATTTACTGTAGCCATCATATTAACCATTGTTAAGTACATTTTAAAAATGAATGTTATTGTTATATGAATAATTTGTTATGGATATGTTTGTGCCTTATATTTTATTCAAAGAAAATGTATTTCAAGGATGGTGTATTTCAAGAACAAATTTTTGTACAAGTATTTCAAACCAAAAATGTTTTCTTAAACAGTCGAAAAAAATAAAATCATTTGAAACATAACGTTGGCAGTTTATTTTTAGTGATACGATGACATACAAATACTTTATAAATTTCTGAATGGACGATTTGTCCTTCTTTTTACTTTTGAATGGAAAATAAATAAAGTTTGAATGTAGGGGTTGTACAGGATTTATGTTAAAACTTATCAATGAAACTCGCTTTGATATATAGATGTTACAAATGTCTTAAACGTGGATTTTACATCGTAAAGAATACGCGAATCCTATGATTTATTTGACCTTACGTCACAATGAAAAAGAAAAGAACAATTGAAATAAAACGTTTCCTTCTGCGTTTATACCTTGAATCACAATGACTTAAAAACTCGAGAGTAGAATTTCTTTTCTTTTTCTTTTCTTTTTATTTCTATTCATTTATTAATATGAAATCGGGGCCTGATGACCGAGTGGCTAGCGCTCTGGCGCTCGGTACCACAGGTTCGAGTCCCGGTGGTACCATGGATGTTTGTAATGGTTTGGAATCTAATATGATCGTAGAGCGTTGTGTTGGGGGTAATATTACTCGCGCCCTTTACCATATCTTCAAGCTACATGTGCCCCCTGGGTAGTGCTAAATCAGGGGTGACCAACCCGCGGAACGTCTTGAACATATTTTCGGCCCGTGAGATTTATCAGACTTTCATAAAAATATATTTATTTTATAATGGAAAAAGTAGTGAAAACCACTGTATTAAAAATACATTATTTGTGCATCAATTTATTCAAAATTAACTGTCGAAATTATGATAACAAATTAACTTTGATTTTAAAATAATAATTCTTGCGAATATATGACAGATATTGCCTGTTTCATTTATGAGTTCCCAGAATAATTAAATTATATTCTGCGAACTCATGATGCGCGCATCTAGGAACATCTAATATAACAGGTTCTAGGTATCACTTCAGTCAATTTAGTTCATTTATATTTATATATTTTTTATATATTTCATTTTTAATGCTATATGTTTTTTTACAATGTGCGTTTAGTATCATTATTATTATATTATCTTTGTTTACATGTGTATAGAGAATCTAAATCTAATATGGGAATATATAATTTTATATGCTGCCCGTGGAGTTACGATGCATTTTCAAAGTGACCCACAAGATCATTTGGATTGGCCACCCTTGTGCTAAAAGTAACAGCTTGCAACCCTTGCTTATGGCATAAAGATTAACTCTTTCTCTATTGCCAGTTGTATTTGAACAACAACATTAACATGATATCTGTTAAGACTTTGCATTTTACTAATACTTTTATTATTATATCAAAAGATATTTCTTTTATTTTTTTATCAGTTTTCAATGCTGTTGGACTTCAATATAAGATTCAACTTTTGAACTTGGTGCTTATTTATAACATTAAAAAAAATGATACTTTGTAACAAATATACGATTGGCTGCAAAAAGATATGCCAACTCAAGGCAAAACAAATGTACAAAAAAAAAAAACAAATTCTTTAAAATATTTATCTATTCGTTGTTTTGCTAAAAGATTTTGATAATCAAATAAAGCATTATCTACCATCATTAAAAACGGACAGTCAAAAAAATGGATGAATTTGGTGCAAACTTGAGATAAGTATTAAATTTCTTCCGCCATTTTATGCGAATATTATCTCAAGAACGTTCTATTTGCAAGACTGAGTAGTAAATGTTTTTTATTCCCGTAGTGTCACCTACAGATAAGACAAATATTTATTCATAAAAGAAGCATAGGGATCAGATATTAAAGATACAATTTATGTATAAAAATAGTCCGAACTGGTTTTTGTGTCCTCCATGTTTGGCGAAAAGGCAATTGGGAAGATAAGTATCAGAATATTGATATAAAGATACAGAGATCACGTGACGCGCAGATGATTCGAAATGTCAATACTGTTTGTGTGTATCACGATACGTTATACTGCGCAGGTGTACAAATGCGAATGAGATGATACTGCTGGCTCTTCCTCGCCATGTTTGGTGATAATTTCTGCTCTCTTGTGGGCGTCCATGACTCTGTTTTGATTCTGTGTCAGCAAATCGCGTTGAGGAATACATCCATTCTTTTTCGTGGGGTATATCTAGCATATCTATAACCCTCTGTTTATGTGCATGTATATGCAACACTGTATAACACGAATCGAAATTTAATAGATTTAATAAAAATCCAGTTAAACTAAACATAATGTTATATTCCAATCTTAAAAAAATACAACTTTATTTTTCTAACTGAAAATATATTTATTAAACAAAAAAATGATCAGAATTATTGTATATAATATTATGTACAATCTTAATTCTTTTGAATAAAATCTTTATGTAATAAGAAATAGTTCATTTTAACGAAATTGTTCTACAAAGTTGGAAATCGGAAATGATTCATTGTCTAAATAAAATAAAAAAATTATTTATAGATATAAAAAAAAAAAAATTAATTATAAGGATTTTATTAATTATTATAAATGAATTATTATATTAAAATTAAGTATAACGTTATTATATATAAGGGCAAATTTTAACAAGGTTAATGAAGGTAGAAGTAGTATTAAATTTATATTTACTATTTCGGTTATACGAATATAAAAATATGGATAATATTGAAAAAGAATAAAAATAGTAACGACAGTAATATAAAAATTAAAAAAAAATTTTTATTTTATTATTTTGGCAAAACAACCTTTTTTCTTTTCTCAAAAATAATTTTCACAAAATTTGTATAGGGATCTCTAAGTACTCAATTGTGGTTGAGATATTGTTTTAAAGATAACTTTTTCCGATTCTCAAACCGTATTAGATTATTGGTTTGTCGCTCTACGGTCATTTTATGCACACTTTAGGCTAATTAGACCGGGATTTAGATGAGTTAGACAAGTTTAACGTGGATTCCGAACCACTAATAAACATCCATTCCCCCGCCAGGATTCGAACTTGAAGCACCAAAGGCCAGAGCGCTAGCTCATTGGCCATAAGACCGCCGTATTAGATGGAATATGGAATGTCGTGTTATAGAATTAAAATATTTTAGAAATTATCCTAATCAATAGCAAATTATCCTATCTTCTTTCCAGAAATATTGTGATTAAAATAATTTTGTTCAAAAAATCTGTACTACTATTTTTTAATTCTCAAAAGTGTTATGGGAATACTAAGATGATTTTCCCGGTTCTCGAAGTGTGTTAGATGAAATACGGAATGTGTTATACACTGAAGTGACAAAAGTCATGGGATACCTCTTAATATCGTGTCGGCCCTCCTTTCGCCCGGCGAAGTGCAGCAACTCGACGTGGCATGGACTCAACAAGTCGTTGGAAGTATTCAGCAGGAATATTGAGCCATGCTGTCTGGATAGACGTCCATAATTGTGAAAGCGTTGATGGTGCAGGATTTTGGGCACGAACAGATCAGATGATGTCCCATAAATATTCGATGGGATTCATGTCGGGCGATCTAGGTGGCCAGATCATTCGTTGGAATTGTCCAGAATGTTCTTCAAACCAATCGCGAACAGTTGTGGCCCGGTGACATAGCGCATTGTCATCCATAAAAACCCCATCGTTGTTTGGGTACATGAAATCCATGAATGGCTGCAAGTGATCTCCAAGTAGCTGAACATATTTCCATTCAATGTTCGGTCCAGTCGCACCAGAGGACCAAGTCCATGCCATGAAAAACAGCCCACACCATTTTCAACCAGCTTGAACAGTGCCTTGCTGACAGTTTGGGTCCATGGCTTCGTGGGGTCTGCGCCACACTCGAACCCTACCATCAGCTCTTACCAACTGAAATCGTGACTCATCGGACCAGGCCACGGTTTTCCATTCATCTAGGGACCAACCGATATGCTCACGTGCCCACGAGAGTCGCTGCAAGCGATGTCGTTCTGTCAGTAAAGGCACTCGAGTTGGTCTTCTGCTGGAATAGCCCAAGAAAGCCAAATTTCTCCGCATAGTTCTAACAGACAAGTCCCTTGTACGTCCCACATTGATTTCTGCGGTTATTTTAGAATTTACGACTCTTTGCAGACGTCGCCGGTCTCGGTCGTTAAGTGTAGGCGGTCGACCACTGCGCTGTCCATGGTGAGATGTTATGCCTGAAATTTCATACTCTCGGCACACTCTTGACACAGTGGATCTGGGAATGTTGAATTCCCTAACAATTTCCGAAATGGCATGACCCATCTAGCTCCAACTAACATTCCGCGTTCAAAGTCTGTTAATTCCCGTCGTGCGGTCATCATCACGTCAAAACCTCTTCACATGAATAACTTGAAATGAAAGCTCTGCGAAAGCACTGCGCATTTATACCTGTTCTACGCAATGCTATGCCATCTGAAAATTTGCATATTGCTATCCCATGACTTTTGTCACTTCAGTGTACATAAGAATATTTTAGGGGTTTATAATCAATTGCCATATATCTTATTTTCTTTCCAGAAAAATTTTCATATTCAAATATAAATTTTGCAAAAAAATTTTCAAAAGATCTTCTAAAAATTCAAAAATTGTTGTACGGATACTATTTGAAAAGGACTTTTCAGATAATCACATTGTGTTATATAAAATGAGGAATGCCGTGTTATATATTAGCATAATGTAGGAAATATGCCCATTCTAGAATTGTGTGTCATACGAAGATTATTTTTAAATCATAAAAAAAGCAGTCTTATTCAATTTTATATTAATTTTAAACTTTCCGAATTTTTAATTTAAACATCAATTACATTTACAGAGGAAATTAAGGATTTTTCCTTATTTAAAACAAGTGATATATAAATAAAAATTGTAAAGTCAATTCCTACTTTTTTTCACTATGTAGCAGAAAGTCCTTTATAAATAATTTTCATTCATTTTTTAAGTTTAGCTGGGTCATCTATTGGTAGATATATGCAACTTAAATTTAAAAAAACTAAAATTAATGAATTAAATTTAATTACTGAATTAATATTTGAAAAACTGTATTAACATCAAGTGTCATCCACAAGTTCAAAAAAATATATTTAAACTTGAGTGATGAATAAAAAGTATTTTATTAACGATTGAAAATGTGAACAAGACATATATAGGGAGATTGGGAGCTAATAGAAGGAATTGAAAAACAACGACATTCAATAAATTTCTTTTAAATAAATACTTCTGTCAAAAATAATTATGTAAGCAGTTAACAATTGGTACAGCTTATAAAAAGATGACTACTTATATCTCACCCAAAAAAGTCACAGAATCTCAAGCAAAAGGACAAAATTAAGAAAGTTTCGTCTTTATTGTAAAAAGCAATGATGATGCTTTATATATGGCGTAGTAGATATAACTCGACGTTGGACGGTTAGACAAAATAAAACATTTTAGTTTTAATAAACATAAATATTTTTGAATTTTTAATTGTTAATTATTTTAAATCAAAGAAATATGTTGGTAGACATCATCATAATAATGTATTACCAGCAAACTTTTATATATAAATAAGCAGACAAAGCAGACTCAATCACCAGGGGCAAATATCTAACATGATTCAAAGTAAAAATAATATAGCGAGCGATAAAGCTACCAGAAGCAAAGCCTCAAAACGGAATCAGTCGCGAAAAGAATTGTGAAGTCATTTTCGTTCGTAATTATTTTTGAACAATAAAAAATAGTTGCAACATATGGTGCCAGTAACAATAAATGAAAAAGGTACTAATTTAATTAAAAGAAATCATAACAATCTTTTCACATTTTTTGGCTTATGTACTAGAAAAAAAGTAATGAATTTATGTTATCTTTAAATTCATTATCTGCTTAATATAAATAGAACCAAGCAAATTATTATCAATTCGTATTTGTGAAAAATCATTCTGAAACTCGTAAAAAATCGTCTTAAAAATATAATTCTTAACAGTTTTAAAACATTCTATAGTTTGCATAAGTCTATTAATACTTTATTCTATCGTTAAAGGATCAACATATTTTAT
Organism: Caerostris extrusa; assembly: GCA_021605095.1. Taxonomy (NCBI): domain Eukaryota; kingdom Metazoa; phylum Arthropoda; class Arachnida; order Araneae; family Araneidae; genus Caerostris; species Caerostris extrusa. The sequence continues at coordinate 39,670 of BPLR01015609.1, forward strand.
ATTAAAAAATATTAAGGTATTAATGACTGAGGTAGGTTAATTGTATATATATATATATTTATATATACATTTATCGTATTCTTATTCCTTACAGACTAGAAAGGATAACATTTTAAGTATTTATGTATGAATTATTATTATATTTAATTGCTATGATATCCTAGATAGATTGGCTCGAACCTAAACTCTTAATTTAAAGAGATTTCCGGCATATAACATATGCATTGCTTCTTATTCTTGTGAATCTACATGACGTCAGCATCATTTGATGGTCAATAAAGAAAAAAGTATAAATAAGATGTTAATCCTTTATGCATAATTTAACTTAATTCATTTCAACTGGGAACAGAAGGAAGAAAAACACTCAACAGTAAATTTAAAAGGCTTTTTTTCTCATTTCAGTTGTTGATTTTCAATGCCAGGCAATATGACCTAAGTCATTCGCCTATAGAAATGCAGATATGTAGCATGTCCTTAACGTAAGGACATTCCTGCCTTAAATTTTGTAGCGCCCATCTACAACACAGGAAATGGATATTTCCGATTCAGCATTCCTTCTCGAAACTGGTTCAGAAACATGCTTTCCACCAAGCCACTCAAACCTTTTGACCATTTCAACTAAAAAAATGGAATACTTTACCATACTTCTCATTCTGTCATGCACTCTAGAAAAAAAGTATATCAAATAATTTAAGAGTAGATATAATGGTAGATCGACAATTTAATATAAAATGCACGATTTTTTTAAAAAAATATAATCGTATACAATTAATTTTATTTGTAAGCCGAATATCTTTCATTTTTGTGGGCTATATAGAGTGAATAAATTTGCTTTCCATGGATTCAGGAAACTCTCCGCTGCTAACTAACAATGGCATTCTGGCATTTCTAACAATGGCATTCTTTTTCTATTAACACTTTCAAGGTTTGACTCTTACTTAAATTTCGTAATTTAACCATTTTTAATTTTAATAGTTATAAACAGTATAGTATTAGAATGTTTCGTAGGAAACTTTAGCTTGACTGATAATTTTCTCCATTATTTTTTAAAAGATTCAATCAAGGGTTCCTTAAAGTTTACCGCAATCCTATCTTCCACTTTAAGCCTACTATTTCGATGTCTGTCCGTTACAACATTAGATTTCCCTTTAAGTAAAAATCAATTTTTTTTAAAGAAAATCTGTAATACGTTGCAGTTACATAATGTATACGTACTTGGTATTTAACATTTTATCTATTTCAACCAAATATTAAGCTGAAAGATAACAATTTCATTTAATCCATTTTCTTGTGTGTGTGTTTGGGATTTTTGGATAAGCAATAAATAGGCACAACAATGGATAGTAAAACGTCGGATCTGTTAGAAACAGTATTTGCTTTTATTCTGCTTTCATTTTTAAATTCTCAAATATTCATTAAGAAACAAATCACACAATATAAGTTTTGCACGTGGAAAGCCTGTATGAGGTCATTCTTTGTCTAGACATAGAAGACGTCATAAAAATAAAAGCTTACGCACGTGTAAACTACAATAGTTAATAAGCACACGTCATACATAACGAACGTGTAATATTAATAAATAAATACGTGCTTCGTATGCACATACATGTTTATATGCTGCAAATATTGTTTTATTTCGTCTGAAGTTCATTTTAATTATTTATTGTTCAAATTTTATGGTTTTTGAAAGGGTCAAGGTAATTTAATCATAAGCATTTCTATTATTGGAGGCATTGGGTTGATAGCAGAATATTGAGATTTCAAACTGAGAAAATCTGTGTTGAATTGAAGCCAATTGAATTTTTTTGCGTCTGTCCTGAAATTCCACATAAATCAATAGGCTGAAAAAGTCCATCTGTTAATCTCTAAGAACAAAGGAACTCATAGATAGCTCTTCTGGAGATTTTCGTTCTAATTTATGCTGGTAAGATGTTGGTGGACCGATGTTTGAAAAAAATAAAATGTTCAATTACCATTTACTCCATTTGATCCAAACTGAATCAAACTGCCCTTAATAATATTTTGATATTTTAATATTTATGCAATATTTAATATTTTGAGGAGTCCTTATTCACATTTGGGTTTAACTTTTTGAAGTAAAATTATTCAAATTATTCAAAACCCATTAAAATTCATTGAAAACCATTACTTACCTTCGATTCCTGATATTCTAAATTAGAATCGCCTGTAATTCGAATTACTGACAATTCGGAATAAGTGAACTTTTCCAACACAAAAAAAGAATACAGCCAGAAATATAATAAAATCAAAGACAAAAACGTTTTAGCGAAAATAACAATGCGCCCAGAAAGTTGAATAAAAATTCCATCTATAGGATATCCCAAAACTCACTCAGGAAGTATTACTTTTAATAAAGGATGCAAGAGAATTTGTTTTAAGAAGTAATTTGTAGTCTTACTTCCCTACCCTCGATCTAAATCAGATCTTCAATTACCAAATATTCCAGCATATTTTGAAAGATTAGGATTCCAAATTTTGTGTGAATTTTGGGATGCCTTATATATTAAAGTCTGTATTTTAGCTCAAATAAAAAAAAGTTAACAGTAATTTAAGAATTTTTATTATTTTCAAGTATAGGTCACCTTTACTTGAAGTCAATTACTCACAATTTTATATAATTCCATTGAAGTCTATAGTGATGAGGGTTTTTTTTTCTCCCATTGAAATTTACCTGGAAATTTCCTCGCAAATATTTCAAAAGTAGATTTGATATATTACTAGTTACAGCCTTGAATCAAGCAGCTGAATCAAGTATTGACAGCAAACAGCAGCATTACAGCACTAGTTACGAAAACAATGCGTTACGAGAGGAGTCTCGTAAAGCATTGTTTTCGCAACTAGTACTGTTGTCAACAAAGAACATTTGGTGCTGTCATGAATTATAAATAGAAATAATAATTTCTTTTTCGACGTTTAAAAGTTTTTTTTTTTTATAAGTTTTTGACAATCATTCCTTTTTCCGTGTTTCAGTTTCAACTTTCTTAACTTTTAAAGAAATATACAATTCCTTTTCCCGCTAATTTTCGTGATCACCGGTATGTGACCTTATTCCTATTAATTGTAGAACATATTAACACATTCATCACGTAGAATTATCCCCCAGATGACAACTAATCTTAACTGTGTTGGCAGAAAAAGAAAAAATAACTGAAAATTCCAAATAAAACACTTGTAAATAATATAATATAATCCGCCCTGCCCGAAGGCTTGCGGTAACTGAATGACCAGAAGCACGACAACACCCACTCAGAGCTACCTGGATACCGTCTTATCCGGCTCCACGGATAGAGTGATATGTAATAAGTACAACACCCCCACCCGCTTATGGCTGCCCCCAACTGGGCTTACTGTTACTCCAGGAATGAACGCCACGTTATAGAACGTGCCGAACACGTCCGCGGGAGACTGCGGATCTCTTGGCCGTCTTAAGTGACGTTACCAGGGGGCACCACGGGGAGGTGGATCCACTTCGTTCGGTAAAAAAATCTTTAGAGCTTGCATTATAAAAAGGGCATTTGAGCAGAATTTAATTTAATATTTCTATGAAACAAGAATACATAATTAATAATAGTATTTTATTTTATGTTATGAAATTAATACTCAGTGGGCGTATGAGACTAAATTTTTCGTTCTTAAATTTGCTAGAATTTCACTCCTAATACACGAAAACTATTAAAGAGGTATGTTATTCTTTTATGAGGATATTTCATGGGTAAGCCATTATTCATTCCCCCTCCTCGTCACAAATTGTATTGCCATAGAAAGGAAACCAGTCAAAACTCCAGCAGTTCTGCTCTCAATGTATCACAATCTTCAATGTCTGCCTGTTGTCTAAAGCATTGACTGCTGCATATGTTATCATCAGAACAGAACCCTCATCCTCTTACATACTAACAAATGTTTAAAAAGTCACTGAACAACAAGGTAGAATTAACGCTCAGATTTAAGAATATAAATTTAGTGTCAGACATCCACTGTAGCGTTTATTTTATACTAATTGTGAATGATCTGTGAAATAAATTATACTGTCATACAAAACTGTTTGCAAATGAAAGTTATAATTTTGAGCAAGATTATATAAAAACACCGTAATTTCCTAGCTACAATCCACAACCGTGGTTTGGTAACTAACAAGTAATATTAAAAAAAAAAAAATTTAAGTCAATTCCTATTTTTTTTTTTTTTTCACTATATTGCAGAAAGTCCTTTATAAATAAATTTAACTCATTTTTAAGTTTATCTGGCACCATCTATTGGTAGATATAGGCAACTTAAATCTAAAAAAACTAAAATTAATTAATTAAATTTAATTACTGAATTAATATTTGAAAAAACTGTATTAACGTCCTGTGTCATCCATTACAAGTTCAAAAAAAATATATTTGAACTTGAGGGGATGAATAAAAAGTATTTTATTAACGATTGAAAATTTGAACAAGATATATATATAGGGAGAGTGTGAGCTAATAGAAGGAATTGCAAAAGGGCATTTGAGCTGAATTTAATTTAATATTTCTATGAAAACAAAGAAATTGTAATACAACATCAATAATATTATTTTATTTTATGCTATGAATTTAATACTCAGTGGGCATATGAGACTAAATTTTTCGTTCTTAAATTTGCCAGAATAGCACTCCAAATACACGACAACTATTAAAGAAGTATGTTATTCTTTTATGAGGATATTTCATGGGTGAGTCATTATTCATCTTCCCCCACCCCTTCCCCTCCCCGTCACAAATTGCATTGCCATAGAAAGGAAACCAGCCAAAACTCCAGCAGTTCGGCTCTCAATGTATCACAATCTTCAATGTCAGCCAGTTCTCTGAAGCAGGGGTCTCCAAACTACGGCCCGCGGGCCAAATCCGGCCCACCAGTGTCATCAATCCGGCCCGCGACAACGAATAGCTTATTGTTGCCGTAATAAGTTGAATAAAAAACCACAGAATGATAATAAATCGGTTTTTTTTACTTGCTAGGTAAAGCTTAATGCCAAGCATAATACGCAGAAAAATTTAACTTAAGCATAACAACTAACAAATAATTGAAAGGAATTCCACTAACATTATAAACTAGTGAACATCCGCTGTTACTCTCGGTAATTATGTTGGGGTAAAGAGTATCGCATATGTATGTATATCGATGTTTGGAATGTATATATCCTGAATCAAACATAAACCTGCTCGCTCAGAGCGCGTACTCGGCGACTAGTTTAGAAATTATAGATAGTGGCGGAAAAATTAAAACGGTTTTGGCTCTGCGGTACTTACTGAGTAAACAGTACGGCCCTAAGGCTGGAAAGTTTGGAGACCCCTGCTCTAAAGCATTAACTGCTGCATGTTATCATCAGAACAGAACCCTCATCCTCTTATATACTAACAAATGTTCAAAAAGTCATTGATCAACAAGGTAGAATTAACACACAGATTTAAGAATGTAAATTTAGTGTCAGACATTCACTGTGTCGTTTATTTTATACTAATTGTGAATGATATGTGAAATAAATTATATACAAAATTGTTGCAAATGAAAGTGATAATTTTGTGCAATATTATATAATAACACCGTAATTTCCTGGCTACAATCTACAGCCGTGGTTTAGTAAAACAAAAAAGAAAATTTAATGTAATGCGGGGCATCATATCATCTGCGGATGATTTGCACTTCTAGAATTGCTTTCTTCTTTGAGTTTGTTTGGGCTTATAAGTTCTGTTTTTATATGAATACATAGTTTAAGGTAATATAACGTTATTTAAACGTAAAGGGAGTTTTTGATGCTAAAATATTTTTAAAGCAACATATCATCATATACACTTGCCAGAAAAAGTCTGCGTTCAAGCACATAGCACATATTCAAAATTGAAAAAAATCATGTTTTAATAATGATATTAATTTTATATTGCATTTAATTTATTCTTTACACAATTCATTAGCATTTAATAACAATTAAAGAAATACAACACAATTTGTGTTTAAAAAATAACAATTAAAATAAGGAATATTAGAAATAGCTGCCAGAAAAATTCTGCGTACAGATGAAAAAAGCATTAAAAAATACTTTCCATTGGCTTTCAACTAAACTTTAATAGGTGGTTGAATAACCCTTACGTCTGAGAACCTCTGTTAATCGTTCGGGCATAGAATGGACGAGTTTGGAGGTCTCCTCAGAAGAAATGTTATTCCATTCTGCGATTATCACTCTCTTTAACATTTCTTTTGAGGTAATCTTGTGCTGTTGAATTTTTCGCTCCAACAAGTCCCATAAATGCTCAATGGGGTTTAAGTCCGGCGATTGTGGAGGAGAATGCAATTAATTTTTGATATTGTACAGAAGCCAGAGCTTAACATTATGGGCAGTGTGCTTCGGATCATTGTCCTGTTGAAACCAAAAGTCATCTCCTAGGTTCAAGTCCTGTGCGCTCTGTTTCAAATTTTCTTTTAAAATGTTGATATATCCCATATGGTTTAATGTCGACTATATAAAGGTTAGACGACCTACGACGTTGGCAGCCATGCACCCCCAGATCATTATACCACCTCCACCATGCTTAACTGTAGGCACAAGATTCTGCTTCTCAAAAGCCGTACCTTGTTTTCTCCACACCAGCTTACATCCTTTTATGCCAAATAGGCAAAACTTGCTCTCATCAGAGAATAGTACTTTTTCCCAAAATTGTGGAGACTTACATACTTATTTGCAAAATGTAAACGCTTTTGCCTATTCACAGCTGATATGTGTGGCCTCCTGCGAGCAACACGGACATGATACCCAGCCTTTTTCAAAATTTGTCTTATGGTGTCTTGATGGGAGTGTTTTTTTAAATCTCTCTCTAACGTCATTTGCAATCTGATAGGTACTTATACGTGGATTTAAACGTACGGACTTGAAGACATATCTCTTTTCACGGGCAGTCAGCTTAGATGGACGTCCAGAACGTGGCTTTGAGATTATAGATTTCGATGTGTAATTATTGATCACTCTTTGGATAGAGGAATGAGTTCTTCCAACAATCTTGTCAATTTCCCGAAGAGTTTTGCCGTCATTCCTAAGTTTTCTGATGATCTTTCTTTCTTCAGGAGCAATATCCTTTCCTTTTAAATCCATTGTGATTTACTTGCCACAAATCTTGAAAACATAATATTTTAACTGCTATCTAATACAACTGAGCAAATGGTTAAAGGTAATTGAAGTTTGATTTGCACATTTCATTATACTTATTTTTGTACGCAAACTTTTACTGGTAGCAATTTGTGTTATTTTTTATTTCAATTGTTATTTCTTAAACACAACGTGTGTTATATTTCATAAATTATTATGAAAAGTTAATGAATTGTGTAAGGAATAAAATAAATACAATATGAAATTATCATCATTTTCAAAATATAATTTTTTCGTTCTTGAATATTTGCTATGTGCTTGTACGCAGACTTTTTCTGGCAAGTGTAAGTATATTTGCAATCAGTTTATTGTCAGAATAAATGTTTGGCTTGGGCCTTAATGGCCGAGCGTCTGGCGCTCGGGTCCACAGGTTTCGAATTCGAGTCCCGGCGGTGGCATGGATGTTTGTCGTGGTTCGGAATCCACTTTAAGCCGTAGGTCCCGATCTCCTGGGACTGTAAGAGCGTCACGGAGCAGAAGTCAGACTTCTACCTACGGGTGCTCCATCAGAACAGAAGCTGCATCCCTCTTCCCTCCTTCCATGAGGGACACGACAACAACAAATGTTTGGCTTAGTTTCAGAATAAATTAATGATTACAAATTTTTATCTACTATCTTCAGGAAAAAAGAAGTTTTTAAGCAGTGCCTTTTTAGACATTAATTTTTACCCTTATTTCTTGAAAAAAATGAACACATTCCGCTTACATTCCGAGTTTGACGCATATTTTCGGGATGAATACGCAATTGTACATATCTGCACGTACACAATGTTTCTAGACTGAGTCAAAGTATGCGCCTGAATTTATCATTCGCCTAATAATTCTTATTTGATATTTTTAAATAGTTTTGCAAACCGAAAAGGAAAAACAAATTCTTTTAAGTGACCTTTCAATCTTATTTTAACTACATGTCACGTACAATAAAATCCAAGTTTTATATTACCTAATAAAAGTGTGCAGATAGTATATTTTCAGGACTGATAGTAAGATGATAATTTTAGAAAACACTCTCTACGTGACATTTCGAGTGAAACCTACAAGTGAAATCGCCATTTAGTAATCAAATAAACTTAATTTTCGTAATAGCATTACTAAGCATTCAGGGATTTCCGTAATAGTCCGTACTTATATATTACTCAGTACTATTTCTTTTAAATAAAATACATGTATTAACCAATTAAGGACCAAACCTTTTTCTATTAGAAGGAAATTAATAAAATTTAATTTTTGCATTTATAAAAAGCTAATTAAGTGAATAAAAATGAAAGTAGAAAAAAATATTTATTTTTACGTGCATTACAAAATGTTCTGAAAATTCAATGGCAATTAAAAACGAATACTTATCCGATGCATGACATTTTTTAAGTTATGTTATGCGCAGGTACTATAATTTTTCTACATATAATTATTGTACTGTAGAATAAAAACATAGTTTCATAAAATCTTTCTTCTGGTACTATGGCAATAACTCAAAAGTAGCGAAAAAAATCTGCAATTGGTGGATTTTTAAATTAGAAACCATAAACCGGACTTTTTGGCATAATTTTCTCACATAACCTCTATTTTCAAATAACACTTTCTTTATCTTAAATAGGAACCATCAAAAAGTTAAAAGTAATCAAAGCAATAGCAGCTAATTCTTGAGACTGTTTGACATCTCATTGAAATTATAACATTGAACATTACGGTCGGTACCACATGTTTCGATTCGAATCTCGGCGGTGCCATGGGTGTTTGTAGTGGTTTGGAATCTACTTTAAACTGCAGGTCCCAATAGAGCATTATCGTAGACCACTCTGGGGGTAGTGTTACTCCCTCTAGCATATCTTCAAGTTACACGTGCCCCCTGGGTAGTGCTAAATGAGTAACAGAGGTGCAGCCCTTGCTTATAGCATAAATATTAACTGTATCTGTATTGCCAGCTGCATTAGAACAACAAAAACATAAATTCCACTATAAGAAGCCTACTTGAATACATGCTACCTATTTTTATCTCCTTAACTATAAGTGATCTCCAAATTATCAATAAGTTCTGTGTATCATTTAGCTTTAAGCTTTGCAACAGTTCTTCCTAAATGGATTCCGCTACCTATTTTACACAGAGAAGCTCGACAACTCCCATTGTTACAGAAGCAGCTTATGCCTAGCATAGGGCTTTTTAATAAACATGTTTCTTCCTATTCATCATCTCCTCTTAGATCTGGAAATCAATCTCTAAGGTTGAAACAATATATTTGTCTTTAAACTTTTTCAAAGGAAGTCAAAAGGAAGACGTTCTGTTTTCTAGATTTCGAACCAAAACATACTCATCAAAAATGAAATTTCACATATTTGGTCTAGCCCCATCTCCTTAGTGTCAATTTTGCAATATACTGTGGAAAAAGTTTTGTTCAAAGTACGAAATATGAAGACCAATGAAACAAGCTGCAGGGTGATTTCGGATGCAAAAAGTTCTATCGTTTTCTTGGATTTTCGATATGACGAAGGATTCATGTTGTAAGACGGTAACATTACTTCATTTTTTACGAAAAGTCTCGTAATCTTACGAGTCTTAATAACGGGGAACTTCAAATTTCTGTTATATTGCTTCTAGTTTCTAATAAGTGTTATTCATTTCTTAGTTTTCCAATTTTATATTGTTGTGACCTAGCCGATTTATCGTCTGATCAATTCATTTTATTTTTATTTTTATTGTGCTCATTTCTTTTCGTTTGGTTGCCGAATATGGCATGCGCTATTTCATTTCATCCAATATAAAATATGAAATCTGTCAAATAATACAGAATATCATGGATTTGCAAAATTTGAGCCTTTTAGTTTTTGATTATAATTTATCATTCATCATCCCAGTCTCTCTTTTATTTGCATTACTTTTGGATAAACTGAGATAAAGTAGCTTATGCGAACATAAATTTTTTTTTCTAATGCAGCTGGCAAACACAGACAGCTTGGTCTTGGGTGCCTTAAGGCAAATGCTGCACAGACGTACTCACTTTGCATTACCCAGGGGCGTGTGTAACTTGAAGATAAGCCACGGACGCGGAGTAACCATGCCCCCGAAACGCTGTACGATCGTATTAGATCGGGGCCTACTTTTAAAGTGGATTCCGAACCACTACAAACAACCATGTCATCACCGCCAGAACTCGAACTGTGAAAAAGATATTTTTTACCGAGCGCTAGCCACTCGGCCATTCAGGCCCCTGCGAACATAAATCTTAAAGTAGCTATTCTAGTCAAGTCAAATTTAGATTAAACTGTCAGTTGAGAAATAATGAACTTTTCATTGTCTCATGACTGGTAAAATATAATAAAAGACTATTATATTTACATGCATTCACTGAACAATGTTATTGTAATTACTTGGATAAATTTGAAATAATTCTTAAGAGCGAAATGTGGCTCATTTGGGTGTTGTTTTGAACCGATTTTATAAAATATATTGCATAAAATCTTTTATATATAAAAGCATTTACAAAATAAAATGCTAATATTTAGTAATAAAACTTTTTAATTGTAGATATTTTTTACCAATCTTATTTGCAATTGATTTAATTTTATTTAACCACAAATCATTAAAAATCTAATCATTATCACGACCATATTTAGTATTGTTTTCTTCAATAAATCATTTATAAACATTAAATTTATTCATTTGTCTCCAACTTTTAAATAGTTTTTGATATTTAACTGTACAGCTATGACAACAAAATTTAAAGCGACATCTGATTAAATTGTTAATAACGCGTCTGAAGATTTTGCATAACACTTTCAATCAATTTAATGATGCTATGTTAAAATATAAAACATATTCTAAAGTAATACACATTATATAATAATTATTAACATTGTTCATATGTATGTATATTACTTTTAATAGCCCTACGTTAAATTCAACTTTTGCATCAACTTTACGTTGCATGGTCTACGTTGCAACTTTTACGTTGCATTCAGGCATCAACTTTACGTAGCAGATTACAAAGCTTAACAAAATTAACTCTTTTGTAAGTTAAAGATGACAATAATTCTATTTTACTAATAGAACCCAACAGAGCACAATCATGTTAAAGCTGAATCTACTATTTTAGTATCAAGTACCTGATATTCTTAAAAAATAAACAAAAACGATATCAATATTTCAAATTTCAGTTTTTAAATATGCAGTTACTGTATCTAAATTTATATTTTAAGATATTTGTAGCAAGTTTTGACATAAAAGAATTCTGCATCTAAAAAAGTAAGACCAATTATTTTTTTTTTTCAAAAACGCTTTATTTATTCTTTCAAATTTATTTCATCGCCAAAGTAATCACCTCCGGACACAATGCACTTACGCCAACATTTTTTTCAATCCTCAATGCATGCTAAAAAAGTCATCAAAGCGCGCGGCGATTCACGTTGAATCTCTTCAATCAATTCAAAACGGTGTCTTGGAGTGTTCTTTTGAATTTAGGGAATAGCCAGAAGTGTGTGAATGTCTGAATAAGGTGGTTGTGGAACGATATGGGTTTCATTTATGGCGAAAAAGTCACGAAGAATCAATACAGTGTGAGCTGGCGCATTCAGCGTTTTCGGCACCAAACGAGATTTGACGCGTTTGAGGCCCAAAAATGGAATTGACCGATCCTTTTGAAATTCCAACATCATCAGCAAGGTCTCTAATTGTAAATCGACGGTTTGCAAGCACCAAATCTTTAATTTTTTTGACGTGAGCTTCGTCGGTTGAGGTTGATGGGCGACCAGAGGGCTCTTCGTCTTCAACGCGTTCTCTGCCTTCTTTAAGCTGTTTATACCACTTATAAACATTTCTTTCTGATATAGGAATGCTCACCGAATGCCTTCTGCGGCATTCTATACGTTTCCCGCAAACAAAATTTAATACAAGTTCTTCGCTCAATTAATTCAGACATTTCAAAAATTTTCGGAATTAGTCTTGGCGTCTCACAAAGCCAAGCGTAACTCAAACACTAATGAATAATTTCACGTCAAATTTCACACAGATATAATGAACAGTTCCAGCAACTTAAAAAAAAATTGAAATTCCATAATCAACGGGAATTTTAACTTGAAAATTGGTCTTACTTTTGGACACAGTAGTACTTATTGCGATTAAAAATTTCTAACAACAAAACTTTTCTAAAAATAATATCTCCTTTAATATAAAATTTTAAGAAAAGAAGTTATATGAAAATGAGCTTATTTAATTATTTTAGTTCTAATATATTAAATTAAAAAATATAATTTTCTGTAAATGAAAAAATAAATTAATGCAATTGTTGGATACAGAAAATATAACACAAAAATGTGACATTTCATTAAAAATTCTCTCAATAAAAATATTCTATGTTACAATTGAAATTAATGCTGTTGGTTGCATAGTATTCATGTAATTAAATAACTAAGAACCCTAAGTTTATCAGTTATAATTAAGTGTTAATTTATATTAGTTTAATTAAAATTAACATACTTAATCAATTAAGTAGAGAAAAGTAAAATTATAAAAAATAAATTTAATTAGGTTGATTTTTATGACTGTTTTATTTTTTTTTATGTGTGTCGGTGTGATAAATTGTTTGAAAACACTAACTAGAAATTTATCATTGTTCTAGACAACTTTCTACTTTTTATCAATAGAAAAACAGAAGATAACTTGTTTAATATGAAGGAAGATAAAAAATATAACAGATTTCGAAATTATGCCATGAACTTCAAATGCTTAAAAAATGTACGTGTAGTAGAGAGAGGAACATTTGAGTCCATACATAGAAAAGCATTTTTCCATAAACGTTTTTCATGCGTTATATTAAGAAACCATCGTTCCCGATAATATTTAAAGAGATAGATTCAACTCAATTCATTGCTAATTGTATCCCAAGAGGTTTCTTCATAAATAATAATAAAAAGTATTAATTTTATTCCCATTTTCATGTCTCCCTCCACAATATGGAGTAAATATAATACTACTATGGAGTAAATATAATACTGTCGATAACGATATTTTGTTCTGTTCACTAATGTCTAATTTAGAGTATGCTTTAGACATTAGTGACTGTTTATAGAGTTTAATAAAAAAATTAGAGTAAAGCATACTCTAATTTACAGTGTGCTTTAGACATTAGTGTCAACTGCCTTCAATTCGATCTCAAAACCTCTTTTATTGGCATAAAATTCAAAATCGATAAAATTTATTTTGAAACCCGTGGACTTGTTTATAATTTATTCAATTTTATTGAACGAAGAAATATTTAAAATAAAAAAAAATGTTATTAAAAACCAATTTTGTTATGTTAATTTAACGATAAAAAGTGTTAAATATATTTGTATATTAATCATTATGTTTCCGAGAATTTTTTTAATATTTTGTCGAAGTTATAGGTGAAAACAGATTTGTTAATAAATATTATAATAAAATATCATAAAATAATAAAAAAATTCATTTTTTTTTTAATAAATTTTAATTAGATTAATTTTAATTAATTAATTACATTATTTATTGTTAATTAAATTATATTTATTTTTTTAAAAAATATTTTTTATGTTATTTAAATAATATAAAAATTGAATATTTAAATATAATAATTTTATATTAAAAATATGCGTCACTCATAATGTACATTATTGAATGTTGAATCATTTCCCGTTAAAAAAATTGCTTTCAAAAATTAATAAGATGTATCAAATAAATAGTAATATATTTCATAATTAATTGATTATTAAAAATTCAACACACTTTATATTAAATATTATATGGTACACTAAAATAATAAAATAATGTATTGATGTTTATTAAATATGTTTCAATGTTTCGAAGAGATTAAATATAATACTTTACAAATGAAAAATATTTTTAAAATTTATTTCTTATTATTAATCCGAATATTAAAGATTAATAAGAAACTATCAGAAGGATGAATCAAAAACTTTTTTTCCTGAAACTATAAAAATCAGAAATTCATTTCACATGAAATCATTGAAAACAATATCAACAAAAAAAAATTCAATAGCTTATAAAACAATTGACAAGCACTTTTATATACCTAAAAGATTAAAAACGATTGGTTGTGAAAAAGTCGGATTTTCCCAGTTCCATCCGTAAAAAAAAAAAGATACTTAATCATCTCTTTATGTATCCCTCAAACCAACTTTATGGCCATTGTTTTAGATAGAAGTACACATTTCACGTGTGTGAATCATACAGTTACATTATGTGTGGTCTGATAGGGTATAACGACCTGATAACGAAATGAATATCGCCAATAAAACAAAAATAAAAATCTTAATTGTATTTTTCCCGTTTTACTCATAGCAACCAACAATGTTTTAAATAAATAGTAAAGATATCTACCTAATAAATAGTAAAGATATCTATATCTAATCTATGCCGCGATCTAATTATTTAAAGCTGGGTCAAAGTCTGCTACTGATGATTGTACAATTGAATCTTTCAATACGACTGATTCTACTCCAGTTCAATCCTGAATTGACATGTAGAATGAAGTAGCGGTAAAATATTATACATTAAATCATACACAGAAATCATGATTCTATTTAAAAATATAGTTAGCATTGGGAAATATTTTCAGATTTTGATCAGGCATCATTATAGATTAACAAAAAAAGTTAGCTTTTAAAAAATAGTTTATTTAATGTTTCATATCAATGAAATGCTAGCTTAATATTAAAAAAAATTTTCTTTTTATCAATAGCGTGTTAGACTGCGTATACTATCTTTATCAATATTTTTTTTTTTATTTCTACCAATTTGTTTTTAAATTTCTTCTATAGCAATCAACAAAATTTTAAATAAATAGTAAAGATATCTATATCTAATTTATGGCGCGATCAAATTATTCAAAGCTGGGGCAAAGTCTGCTACTGATGATTCTACAATGGAATCTTTCAATATAATTGATTCAACTTCTAGTTCAATCCTGAAATGACGCGTAGAATGAAGAAGAGGTAAAAAATATTATACATTTCTTTTCGCTGATTCTGCTTTAAAATATAGTTAGTATTTTGAAACATTTTCAGATTTTGATGTATTAAACCTCGAGCCATTATCCAAATTTAGTTAACCAAAAAAAAAAAAAAAAAAAAATAGCATTTAAAAAATAATTTATTGAATGTTTCGTATTAATGCAAGTATTGCATAATATTAAAAAAATTATTTATTTTTTTATCAGTAACGTGTTAGACTGCGTATAGGATCTTTCAACATCATCACCAGTTGCGCAACAGCCCCATGGTGGGTCAAGGCCGTCTGTCTACTGGCAGATTTCGAAACAGAAAGTACTTTTTTTACGGGGTAGGGTTGTCAGCCCTATGCCCAACGCTCTATACTCATATTAGACTGGGATCTACGGTTTAAAATGAATTCCGAACCACTGCAAACATCCATGTCAGAACCGAGACTCGAACCCTGTGGCACTGAGCGCTAGAGAGCTAGTCACTCGGCTATCAAGCTCCTTTTAATTAAAATCATTCTTTTAACTATAACATTAATTATCAGATGTAAGATTTAATAAAAATCAGCCCCATGGTGGGCCGTGATAGTTTGCCTACTGGCAGGTTTCGAGACAGAAGACGTTTCCTTTTTACGAGGTAGGATTGCCAGCCATACTCCCAACGCTCTACGATCATAATAGATTAGGACCTACGGTTTAAAGTGGATACCAAAAACTACAAACATCTATCCCGGACTCGAACCCAAAACATGTGGCACCGAACGTTTGTTTTGCTAAAGTAAAAGTTTGCTTTTTAAATCTAAAACTGAATAATTTTTAATGTTTAATCTTTCCTCAAAATCTAAAAATATTTTTAAAATACCCATCATATTTTTTAAAACAGTTGAAATATGATAATTAAAATACAAATCTAAAAATAACAAAATCTAAAATATTTTTAAAAATACCAATCATATTTTTAAAACAGTTGAAATATCATTAAAATACAAATCTAAAAATATTTTTAAAACACCTATCATATTTTTTTAAATAGTTGAAATATGATAATTGCAAGTCACGGTGGGCCAATGTCTGTGCATTCTTGCTCTACACAGAAAAAAAACTGTTTTAAATCTATTTATAATGGATTATCATAATGTTTAATATGAGATAATATTTTCGACTTGATTAACTAGTTCGATTATTAGCCTTTTCTTTCTATTTGAAAATTAGATATTTTTTAATTGAGGACAGACAAATTTAGACATGCAAATTTGTTAAATTTAACTAAATATGAAACATTATTCATGATATATTAAAATTAATTAGGATCTAAAATCAATTCTGCTATACTTAGAAATATTTATTATTGGTCAATAATATTTTTAAATGGGTAACTGTAGCAGTTTCTCGTTTAAAACAAATACAAGCATAAAAGTTGCTCATCTGGCTCGGGGGTTTTTTCTGCCATTTTACTTAGATTAAAAGGGCCTGATGGTCGAGTGGCTAGCGCTCTGGCGCTCGGTACCATAGGTATCGGGTTCGTATCCCGGCTTGCCCATGGGTGTTTGTAGTGATTCGGAATCCACTTTAAACCGTAGGTCCCGGTCCTAATAGGATCGTAGAGCGTTGCGGGGGCATTGTTGCTCCGTGTCCATGGCTTATCATCAAGTTACACGAGCCACCTGGGTAATGCAAAGTGAGTAATGTCTGTGCAGCACTTGTCTTAAGGCATCAAAGACAATTATCTAAGTGGTTGCCAGCTGCATTAGAACGAAAAGAACATATATTAAAAAAATATATAAATTTCACAGATAGCAAAGTTTCTTGTTTGATTTAACTCTATTTGCTTGCGGTTTTATTAAGAGAAAGTGATCGCCAACAGTGTATGATAAATAGATTTTATTAAAGATATCTGATCTAATAAAAGATATCTGATAGATCTGTCCAAATAGAATAGCGGACTTAATAATCTCGGCGTGTCGTTTACGGGAAAGTTATTTCCGTTTAATTTGGACCTGGGTGTCGAATTAGAAAATTTAAATTAATTCGTAGTGAACTATTCATCTCTTTATTTTGCGTTTAAATGTGTTTTTTTGTACGAACAGTTTTTTTAAGATAGCGCAAAATTTTGAAAAACATTCAAACAATTTCTTATTATATGGGTGGTGAAGACCGAATCAATATTACTCCATTGATCAGAAAGACATTTGAACTTTATTATGGATGCCTAATCGAGGATCAGGACAAATTGTGAGCTCCTTATATTTGCTGTGTGTCTCTCGTATCATTACTTAATGATTGTCGTTATGGAAAGTCGTAACATATCCTATTTTTTAAATTCCAATAGTATTGAGAGAACCAAAAGGCTATACCACGAACTGTTATTTTTATTATTGTTATTTCTGCATTACAAGAAATGCTTGAATAACAAGCAATAAAAATAAGAACATTAAATATCTCAACATCCCTTCAGATCATTTAATATCCTACCACCCCTTGGCTTGTTCTTCATAGAGACAGGCTTCCAATCCCAGCTCCACCTGAAAATTGATGTTTACATTAAGGGATCTCTGGGGATGAAGATTTACAGTTAGATCCAGAAAAACTATATTGAAAGCCTAGAATATTGTGGAACGTCTATAGAACCTCACAGAATCAATCAATCTAAACTCTGATATAGTTCGGGATATAAAATTGTCAATAATCAAGCAATTCAAATTCTTTATTTGCTTTTATTACATAATGTTATATATTTATTATTATATAATAAAAAAATAAATAAATATAAAATTGGCAATTTTTTGTGGATTCTTATGTATGTGAGGACAGTGGTCTCAGTATATGCATACAGCGACCTTCGCTAACCTGTGCATTCCTGATCTTTCAGATTTGATGCAATTTATTAATTCTTACTGGATGCGGCCGAAACGTACTACAATATGATACATTATAATCAAATAAATTAAACAAAAATTTTGTAAACAAATTTTTAAAGAAATTTAACTCATTTACTGGTGTGAATTCCTTTTGTTTGATTAATTTAATTAATTCATATTTACGCATGCCAATAAATATAAGCTCAATGATATTTTGTTGACGAAGGAATAATTACAGACCAATGTGTAATAACTTTCAAAACTCTACACTAATTTTGATATAAAAGTTATATTTTTAAGATTAACTAAATTCATTATCTTTGGAAACAATTAACTAAAAATTAATGTCAGTGTTTATAAATTTATAAGCAAATTAAATGCATCCAAAAATTAAAGAAGCGTAAGAGTATTTTATTATTAAAAAAATCTTCTATTGTGAATATTAATATCGAATATGAACAAAATGAGATTTCAATATCAAATAAGGGTAGAATCTATAAAAAGTAGATTTTATCTATAAAAGCAGATTTTATCTATAAAAAGCAGATTTTATCTAAAAAAGCAGATTGGATCAAAATATCTATCATTGATTGAACTGTTAGTTTTCTGGTTTTCTCAATATATTTTTTACTAAGCATTTTTTTGCAATTGCAATACTATAAACAGTTTCTCAAAGGAGATTTTAAATCCAATTTCATTATATTGGGAAACAACACTTAACCAGAAATAAATGTCGGCATTTATAAAGTGATAAGCAAATTAAATGAATCCAAAAATTAAAGAAACATAAGAGGATTGTTTTGGTATGAAATCTTCTATCGAGAAAAATAATTTATACGAATATACGAAAAGCTGATTTTTCATTAAATTTCGCAATATAGCTGAAATTGTTTTCTCTCTTCAAGGTTTTAAACAGCTGGTATCAATCAAACACTGAAATAAAATTATATTAATGATCATATTTTCAAAAATTTAGACACTAAAATTTTAAAAAATACTTTCCATTTATGTATCAACTAGTTTTATAAAATGACTTTTTATTCTGTATATATTTGATTGCAGAAATTGAGGTAAAACAATTGTAATCTGTATATCTATTCATTTTAATATTTTTGGTAGACATATTTGATTTTAAATTTGTAGGTATTTTATAACGCAATTTAATAATCCGATTTTTATTTTATATTTGTATGTGTTTTAGAATCAAGCTGTATAAGCTGATAAAAATATTTTGTCAAACGTTGTTATGATTAAGAAAAAAAAAATAAGAAAATAATTTTTATGTACTTTACACAAATATGTGCATCCCATTCTCATTATATGTGAAAATTGGAACGACTTTATAATTTATGTAAACATATGTAATATTTATTTTTTGTGTACAACTTTCTTAAGATCTGTACTTCCATTTCATATTTTAATTTATTTTAGTTACATTATTATTTCGTTAAATTTGTAAGCTTCAAGTTAATGATTTTATAAAAATTTAAGTCTTAACTTAATACTCTAGATGCACATAAAACTAATATAATAAAAAAAAAGTTAAATTGAACTATTAGAATCTTCTAAAAATATCTATTAACTTAAACTATTCTAACTATCTATAAAACCTTAAATGTAATAGCATGCATATTTAATATTGCAAAACTACAAACGCTTTTGCTATTTTCTGTGTTATTTGTTCTGATATATTACTCTTCGAATGTGCTTTTAAAAGCCAATAAACTCGGTGTTATTTCAATTTCAATTCATGGAGAAATTACGAGATCAAATTCTGAGAAAAAGTAATTTCTAAACAACACATCCAAACAAGGAAATGTTTTCTTGCATTCATCGATAACTTCCTGCAGGTTTCGTTGGAAGTTTCATTGTAATTTGTTTCTTTCTTTTTGTTTTCCACCTTTGTGTTCGTTGTTTCTTTTAACTCCAACACAAATTTATTGGCACACGTGGTTGTTCTTTGTGTTGTAAAGCTCTTAAAGAAAGATCTATGCCCTCATTTTCTATACTACGACAAAGTTGTAAAGTACATTGAATTCAAAAGTTTAAATAAAAATGTGAAAACGTTCAGAAGTTGTAATAACAACCAGTGCATTTTTCTTTCATTCGGAACTCTGTATCTAATATATGAAAAGAATAATTCAGCGATGGGATAGGCCCTGACTCGTGACTCAGTGGTAACGTGCGCGTATTAGGACTGAGGTTCAGTTCGCTGGTGGCTGTGTTGTAGACACTGTTTCAGAAGATGAGGAGACTCAATAGCGTTTGTGATGTTCAGCATTTTGCCTCGTTAGTCAGACTAACTGGTGGGAGTTATCCGGGTTTTCTCTCATACAATAATCAAAGACGGGGTAGATCCCCTCCTACAAGTCCTCCCGGAAGGCACTGCCGTCCTTCTTCAGCGACACGGAACCAAGTCAAACTTCTACCTACGTGTGCGCCATTACAACAGAAGCTGAACCCCCTCCTTCCCCCTTCCATAGAGCACACGGGTTAATAAACTTGGTCTAGATGTTGCTGTCGAACAAGTTGGATAATATTTTTTCCTGAAAATGTTCAAGCCGTTCCCAACTTTCCCTTTCCACCACTTCAGTGTTAAATGAAAAGAAGCCGCGGAAAATTCTACCATGGCAATCTGACTGCCTACGAAATGTTGTCACAAACACCATCGAATTCGTTGATTCTACAAGTACAGATATAACAGCAAGAACAATTAGACATTAAATCTTAGACGAACGCTAGGTTAAACTTAAAATTAAAAATTAAATTACTAGGCTACTTAAAATTGCTAGATTGTAAGAATCCCACTGTGAATACCTTGAATCAACACATGGCACATATTTTTTTTTTTCCTGTTGAGTACTGATGGATCTCTTGTTTCACATATTTAGGCCTCATATATCTGAAAACCTCTTACAAGACAGCTAGGCATTAAATACTTGACGCTTTTATATACGAAGTCACAATAGTCTTCAAAGCAGCGACTGCAACAAACGCCGCCTATGTTTTGGCAGCTGAATCCTTCTACAATTATCTGAGCATGTTAATATCCGACCTTAGTTCAGTGGTAACGCGCGCCGTTAGCGTGTGCAATGGGGATCAGATTAGCAACCATGGATGTCGTCCGTTGTTGCGATTGCCTTCAGAAACGAGAATACTAGATTATGATATTGACAACGTATATAAAGCATCTTGCCACAATAGTCAGTCAGTCTGTCTGTCTGATGGGGGACCTGATTGGCCGAGTGTGTAGAGCTCTGGTGCTCGGTACGACAGTTTTCGGGTTCCAGTCCCGGTGGTGCCATGGATGTTTGTAGTGGTTCGTAATCCACCTTAAGCCGTACGTCCCAGTCTTAAATGACTGTATAGCATCACAGAGCCCAATCAGACTTATCATCCCCATCATTCACAAACTGTATAGGGGCAATTATACCAGCATAACTGTAGGCACTATGGTGTGGTGTAGTAGTAGTAGTAGTGTGTCTGATTGGAGTTATACATAGCTTTCTTCTTTATTAAGCATATATGTGGGGCAGTAATTTTTAAGAGTTCTCTCAAAAATCAATGTCCTATCATCATCAGAGGTCTGTGTCATACAAAAGTGAAACACGTGGCCCAACGATATTCAACAAAAAAATTCTAAGCCTTGAGTCATTGAATCTAGAAAATTCCGTTCGTTCCTTTGAGAGCTGGTTTAAAAGAAAACAATTCGAAAGAAAAGTATATAAAAAACAGCTGGTACCACTTTACTGATTCATTTCATTTTCAGAATTGAAAAACATTTGTTTGGCTTACATAGTTCACTTACAATAAAACTGTTTAACCTGCACGTGGCTGTTAAGAAACAACCCTATTAATACATTTTTTGTTTATAAATCTGAGGAAGATACTACTGTGCCCAAAAAGTAAAACCAATTTTCAATTTAAATTTCCCGGCGCTTATGGAATTTCAATTTTTTTTTTTCTTTTTTAGGTTGTTGGCACTGTCCTTGACATCTGTGTAATATTTAACATCAAAATATTCGTTAGTGTTTGAAACATTGGCATAAGTGCATTGTGTTCGGAGGGGATTACTTTGAAGGCGATGAAATAAATTTGGAAGAATAAATAAAGAGTTTTTGAAAACATAAAAATTTGTTTTACTTTTGGGTACTTTATTATTTTGTGGATTAGAATTATATATACAATCTTTAACTGAAACATCCGTTGCTGTTACTATTATGTTTTATGAGATTAGGAAACAAAAACGAAGTAAAGAAAGTAATATTAATAATAAACAAGTAACCATGTGAATATAACAGCACCAGATATTGAATAGAAACTATCTTGTTTGGGTGGAGGTTTTTTTTCTAAAGAATTCAATGCATTTTTTTTATTTATAGTTAAAATTATAATCAGAATGAAAATTCGTAATTCATTCCATCTGATATAAATAATATTAAAAAATTTTGACTTATAAATGCTCTAATTTTTAATACAAAATAAAATATTTATATCAAAGAAATGCATTTCAAAAATATTATATGTTAAGCTAGCTTGCAAATGACAGCTGGAAAAATCAAAATGAAACTTTCAAATATTACCTCAAGCTGAAATCTTATCGCGATATCATTTCATCTAATCATCATGAAATAATAGTCCAAATTTCTGTTTTATCTCAATCATATCTCCTTAATAATCTCACAACAAATAATTTGCAAATGATATGAATCTTAAGATACTGATATTTGCAATTCATTATAGCAACCTAAATTATTTATCAATTTTGGACAGAAAGTTCAAAGGTGAAAATACAGAATTATATGCAATGTGAACTGTATGTCAATTAAAATTTAAATAATCGCTTATCAATAAATCGCATTCAACATAAAAGCATTAATTTAAAAGAACTGCAAAACGTTTAGTACTTTTTTGTAAAGTTTTAGTTTCGAACCAAATCAATCTATTTTAATCTAATTGAGATATTATGCAGCATGATAGTTTTGTTACTAATTGTCAGTTTTTGATATTCTTAATTTTTTTCTCAAATACGAAAATAAAAATTAGAATTTATTTATACCATATATATTTTTCTTGTGTTTTTTCGTATTAATTAATTTTTTATTGTTATTATTTTAACAATTGTTGATTGGTGTAACGTCTCTGTCTATTCTAGACCTATAACGGCTTCAAGAAGAGGGATACTTTCAGGTTCATGGAAACACTTTAAATTTTATTTACCAACACTATATATGCATGCAAATACAAAACTCAGGCTTATTATACAAATAAATGAAAAATTTTAAATAAAATTTGATCACAAGTGCACGATTAAATCGCAAAGTACAGTTCACTCCAAGGTCGGAGATTTCAGAGTTATCGAGTCTACGTGGAATCTTAAAATATGTGATCTGCCGCAGACCTTAATTTTCCCACGGCATGATACACGAAACCACAAGGGGCTCACTTTGGAAACAGTCGGAAACTCCGGCCTGTTTTGTCATTTCAGAGAAAAAGATAAAAACAACAGTCTTTGTCGACTCGTAGCAGAACTGTCTCTTTTCTTCTCCAAAACCTCCCTTTAAAAAATCCATCAAGATAAGTAGGGAGTCAGCTGCCCTGAGTTCTCATTAGAGTCGACATTTCCTCAGCCCCTATTCTAACACATCACGATGCAAAACTCATAGACTGTAATCTATCTGTAATTGTTTCAACCTGTGAAGCTCGCACAGACAATAGCTAATTTCATGATGTCTCATTATCCAGAATTTGAATGACAGGTTGTACTCATTAGTATAAAACACAAATTGCATGTAATATAACTATCCACGACACTGCTTACCTGCTTTGAAATTTGAGTGATGGGTTGTTATTATCTACTTGCCAGAGAATATACATTCCTCTCACCTGGGACAGAAATCAAAAGTGAGAAAAAAAAATGCTACATATGGAAACATCTCAATTTCGAAGCTTTTAATCTCGAGCAATCAATTAAAAAAACTCGACAAACTTTTAATCCCTGCACATATTTCGCGTAAGCGTAAACTATTAAAATATATTCCACAAATAATTGAAAGGTATAATTAGGTTTTTACTTGATGATAGGTTGGTGATTGAGAACAGTTTTTAAATTGTTTGGTTAACGCCCGCAGTAGAGGAAAGAAAAGATGCAACTGTGAAGCGTCGCCGGCAAAATTACTTGTAAAAAACAACGTTTTTAATTTCTTTGGGATTTTATGATTTTTACTACGATTTTCAATTTAAAACAACATTCAACATAAGTAAACTGAACGATGCATTGTCCAGTGGTAAAGTGAGAAAGCTCAATCCTTATTACTAATCCTATGTTAACCACACCATCCTTAGAACTAGTCCTGAGGAGGCCTCAGATTCAAATTATCTAAAAGTGTCAGTTGCAGTGACTACTCTCAAGAATGAGATGACACTGTATAACAGCGACAGGCTTCTCGAGACAATAGTCCAGCTGACTGTTGGAAGTTTTCTGGATTTTACTGGGGTTTCAACACGCAAACGTGAGGAAGTTGCCCTTAAATATTCTTCCGGATGGCAATTTCCTCCTTCTCTCACCTATCAATGAATTGTTCATGTTAATCACGTAGGAGACACTAAACCTACAATAGACAGGAAAAATATATATGAATACTTCACCTTGAGGTCCTTTATTCTTGATAAAATAGATTCAGCGTTTCTCAAGAGGAAGGTTAGAAGAGGGGAAGCTATTGTTATTCATTCACAAAAGAGACAAAGGGGAGAAAAGTCTCTTTGTAAGATTTATTTAAAGGTAAGAATATATTTATGTTGCACACTTAAAGACGATAATAATACCCCCACCATCCTTATTTAAATAGCGCTTTAGTCGATCTATCGAATATCAGATAACTTTTCCTTCAAAATCATCATGACAGGATATGACTGTCATCAGTTCTTCAATTAACCAAGGTGTATTCCATTTCATGCCATGTCATTATAAAAATTTTTTCATAATAATTTTAATGCGTTTTACATGCATGACAATTGTTCTGCATTGTTTGTTACAATTTTTTTCTACAATTGTTTTGCATTGTAGAAATTTACAATGTAAAACATTCGACATTTCAAAACAATAAACGTTTTCTACAATTGTTATGACTGTTGTCAGTCCTTTAATTAACGAAGATGTCTTCCAGTTCATGTTACTCCTTATAATTAAATTGCTTTCGTAACACTTTTAATGCGTTTTACAGCTATGACTGTAGTCAATTCTTCAATTAACCAAGATGTATTCCAGTTCATGTCACTCATTATAATTAAATTGGTTTCACAACAATTTTAATGTGCTTTACATCTATGACTGTTGTCAATTCTTCAGTTAACCAAGATGTATTCCAATTCATATTACTTATTATAATTAAATTGCTTTCATAACAATTTTAATGCGTTTTACATCTATGATTGTCGTCAATTCTTCAATTAACCAAGATGCATTCCAGTTCATGTCACTCATTATAATTAAATTGCTTTCATAACAATTTTACTGTGTTTCACATGTAACAAGTAATAACGATTTATCTCTCAATCATTGCTCCTGGTTAAAGCAAACAAATGCTTTTTTATCAAACATAGAGTTCACTTTTATGATGCCATAAAACTATAATGATTGATGGTTCAAATAGCTTTCTCTAGTACATCTATTTTATTGTAGATTTTGTTAAAAATCGTTTCAATGTGAATACACAGAAGTTTATAACCTTTAGATTTTTTTATTATTATTTTTCTTTGAAGAATAATTTATTTGGTAACCGTAAAACCAATACACTTTCTGTCTGTCGAACATTTTATGTCATAACGCTGCCGATTTCCGAACGGATATATCCTATCCAGTATTCTTCATCCTATTTCGTTACTTTAAAGTATTTAAGTTTTATTCTCCTCTGCGATTATATTAGTGTCTAGTACTTCTGGTATTCTTTCTACCATTAAAAGTGCTTTCTACCTAGGAAATAAAATATTTAAACTTAAATGAAAGAAGGTTCAGAGTCCTGACATTTATAAATATTACGTAAGTAAATTTTTTTTTTATTTAAAAATTACAAAATGCTTTACTTTTTTTAAACTTCTATGAAATATTAATATTGGGTATATATTTAATTTTTTTAATTATAATTATGAAAAGAAAGGAATATATTGAAAAATGTGTCCAAAAGAACAGAAAATTAAGCATAAATCAAGTCTGGTATTATTTTGTTTTTTACGAAATTACATTGTTTTGTAAATATTATGAAATAGGATTATAGTTAATATTTTGAAAATGAAATTTAAAAATCCGTTAAATTGACTCGCAGAATTTATCAGAAATGTTAGCAACCGGTACTTTCTCAATGTATACATTTATCACTTTTGCAATTTAACATTAACATTCAAGGGCGTTATGTGAAAATTACTTGTTTATTTATTACCTATTTTACTGGATCAAATTTTAAATACTAAAATTGATTGTTTAAATTATTTATATCATTAAAAAATTATATCTAGGAATAATTAACCTAATGTCAATAATAATAAATACGAAAAAACTTAAAAGCACATAATGATGACAGTTCCTTTTGTCGCAATTAACTCTTATTAATTAAATTTGTCTTCAATTTTATTTATTTCGTAATAGAGAGCTAAGAAGAATTCCCAAGGAAACAAAGTGGATTTCTCCTTGGTGGAGTTCTAAGATAAAAAAAAATGCAAAAGTATAAAAAATCCACAAAAGAATTCATTTTTTCTTTCATAAATTTCAAATTTTTGCAGTAAAAAAAAATTCATTCATTTGCAAATTTTTAGATTAACTTATCCTTAAAAACCATAAAGGATTAAGTTAATATAATTAACTTTAGATTAGCTTCAGGATAAATTAATCTAAAGCATGATAAACGTACTATACATCCCGCTTTCTTCTGTGACACCCTGCAATATGTATATAACAGGTGGGCTCAGGTGAAATACTACTATTTTAATAGAGTATAAAGTACTATTCTTTTAATAGAGTATAAAGTACTACTCTTTTCTACTCTCCTTTTTATATATTATTAAAAATGATATACGTCGTGTCTTTCTTACAGTATACGATGTATCTGTTTTTAAAACATTGAGAAACAATACAATAAATTGATGTGAAGATTTTGATGAGCTAAAACTAATTAATTATTAAATAACACCAATACATGCTATAATACTTATTAAATATTACCAACTAATTAAATTAAATAATTAACTCACTAATTAAATATTATTAACTAATATCAATACCAACATTATTACATTACTTTCATAATTGATTATTCAAGCATTTTTATTATACAAACACAAATTTTTTTTTTTTAACATGTGTATTTGTGTATCACGATGTTTTATTGTGAAGAGTCATGCAGTCTAGGAAGCTCTGTGTTCACTCAAAGTATAATAAAAGGACGAATATTCGTAGTTATGTATATATAAGTGCTGATACTGAAACGTACTTTTGCGATACATCTGGATTTCCGTTTCAAAATTTTTAATTGCTTTTCGTACAATTTTTTTTTCAATTTCCCTTGTTGCTAGCTGTTCAATTTTGTAACCCCTTGTGAAGGTCATTTCCGAACACAAAGCAAAGGAACTTAAGCATTCATCATGATCGGCGGGAGAAGAATTGCTGTAAGCTGTACATGGTAACTCAGACTTCAATGCAATATTCAATGCATTATTATTTATGGACGGTCGTTTTATTAATACGGGAAGTTGTGAATAGAGTATGGTTCTTTTTTTTTTTTTGGCTTCTTATAAGACATGCAATCATAAAAATTTATTTTTAAACAAGATCAAAACTGTTTTATGCCTCTGATATGAATGTCAAGAGAAAATAAAAAAAAGTGACAGTAGCTGTGATTAATTATTGAAAATTAGGTAACATTAGAAGTTTTTCGTATCTAAATCGTTTCATAGATTATGGAACTGTTTCATTATATTAATGTAATGTTTCTTGTGACAAGTTTCGACTTTACATTCACATTTTCATTTAGGAAGCATTTTAATTAATTATTGTAATTGTAATCTAAATACTTTTAAACTAATTATTTTCTTTTTTGATAAACTTCATGTTATGTTTCTTTAATTCAATTTGAACTATTTCTTACAATATCACTTTATATCGGATATAACAGTCAAAGATTCTATTAATTGGAAATTATAAATAAAAATCTTATTAACAATTACCTAAAAAATTGTGTTAAATTAGCACAACTATAAATTTTACCCAGTATTTGTAGTTAGAAAACCTCTTTAGGTATTAATAAATATACAAGAATCCACATTTTCATGGAATAAATCTCTTTTAATAAGAAGCTAAACTTTACATATAATAATACATGAATATTACCTAAAAATGCATTGCTTATTATCTGTGAGTGTGTGTGTGTGTGTTTTAGGCAGAGTGAAATTTTTTTTTTCTATATTCTTTTCCTGCAAACGCGAAAATGGTATGGAAGAATTTCAGGATGATCAGGATCTTTTAACAAATATAAAAAACATTATTTTAATAAGAGTAATATTTTTTTAATTTCCACTTGCTAACGTTTAATCACTTAGAAATATAAAAATAAAATATTTTTCTTGAAATTTTTCTTCATTTTCAATCTTTTATTTAATATTTCCCCGAAAAAAAAATTTATTGCCAATGTTTCACAATATTTTCTAGTAATAGACAATATATGATTCAGATTTATAAGTTGTATTACATTTAAAAACAGAAGCAAAATAAATATGTATTGCAGAATGCTTTTCATTCAGAAATATTTAAATGAAGGAAACAAAACAATGGCTTGTTTTTTATTTTATTGAATCGACTTGTATATTTATGAGTAGTGTCCATGACAAGACACTACTCATAAATATATACAAAGCGAATGATAATGCTTCATTTAAAAGAAATGAAACGCTTAAATCACGTGATCTTTTTCTTATTTAAATAAACTCTTATTATGTTCTTGCAAATTATGCATTGTAATCATGTCACATTTTTCGTTACACCTTTCAGTAAGCCCATTCAAATTTCAAGACTTTATTTCAATGATTTCATGATATTTTAGAGTAGTTTTTAATGCATGAAATAAAAATTTCTTTAAAAATTATAGCATTAAATGTGTATTCTTGATAAAAAGTGCGCTTTTATAACACGTATTGATGAAAAGGTTTTGAAAATTTCTTATAAATGTCCTTCTGTGATTCAATGGAAAATTGTGACAGCTTCAGACGTGAGTATTATGTTTGGTCTAGAGTCTATACCAACGATGGGCAAATGTGGCTCTTCATTGAGTTATAGATTTTTACTCAAGTTTGATGATTATTTATTTTATTTAACGCAAAAGAATAATTACATTATTTATTAAGAAAGTTGTTATACATTCTTAACAAATACATCTTTTAAGGATAAGCACCATTTTCATTTTAATATAACAGCTTCGTTCTTCTGAAACGGGAACGAATTTTTGAAATGAATTATCTTTTGAATATTTAATGAAAATATCCATCAACTATACCCTCTCCCCATTTTTTTTATCATTAATAATACCAATAGTTCACAGTTCTTGATTTGAACCAAACTAATGCTAGTGATGTGTAGATTTAGAATATCATGAGGTAAGCACTTAGTCATAACGTCTTCCATCAAGTTCTTCGTATTTTAATTAACAAGCTTGTTATCCTTATGTTCTTCCTCTTCTTCGATAAAGTGGGACTTTCTGTTTATATGCCTTGTACGGCAACTGATCTTTGAGTCATTCACTCAATCTTTACTCTCAATTTAACAAAAACCTGTGTTTCTGTCAAATTTATCTCACCTAATTCCTGTAATGAATTTTCCATCCATCGTACTGCATCTTATGCGATTAGCTCAACCTTCATTGTCGATAAAGCTACAAATTTTTGCTTGCTGCTTATCTAACCAACAAGTTATTCCCTACCTTTAGTAAATATCCCCTACTAGATTTTCAACTTTGTATTGTACTGTAGCTTGAATCAGTATATGCATGCAATTTACCTTCTGTACTGTTAACGACAATTGTTTATAGTTCTTTTTGGATACCTTAAAACTCTTTTTTACTGCGGTCAAATGTATTTCTCGAGAATTCTTGTTGTAATCGGAGAGTTTACTTACAACATGGACAATATCTGGACAAGTTCTTGAAAAAGATATATCATTGCACCTGTTTCCTCCTGGTACTTCTGCTTTGAGGCGGGTCCTTAATCTTGAGAATCATTCAATTGTTTATTTCATACTAATACTGGTGTCTTAACTGGATTATAGTTTTCCCTCCTATATCTTTTAAGTTCAAATATCTTTTTTGTAACAATATGATATTTTTAGCTCTATTTCTGATCCCCTAAAAACTTGTGTGTGTTATTTCTTTTATTTGTATTTTAAATTGTATGCTATTTAATCAGCTGTTCTGAACTCGGTTTTATTAAAAAATCATCAACTCGGTTTTTACTAAAATCATCTAGGTTTTATTAAAATATCATCTCATAAGTAGATGATATTTTATTATCAATTTAAATATAATCTACTTATAATCCTAGAATATATTCCTTTCCTTCTTTTTTGAATATGTTGATGGAATCGGTTTTAATTTTTTAATACCTTCTTCTGCTAATATTTCACTGAATTGGTAATACCAATATTTTCCTAATTGTGATAATTCATTAATACTTTTTAATTAGGTATACTAGATAATTAAGGAATCGGTATCTTTTTTTGGCGCTCCATGTATATTTATTCATTTAATGTTCTATTTAGGTATATTATTGTCACATCAGAAGAATTCATAATGAAATTGTTTGTTGCTACAATAGTATTATTGTATTACACTTCATATTTGTGCTAAAACTCTCTTCAAAATCAACGCCCTTGTCTTAGTCCCATCGAATTGCCACCAATTTTGCTTTTATGTTGCTTACTTTGTTTTATATACCTCAAAGAACTTTTCATTACTTTCTTGATATTAGGTCTTTCTACTACCTTTCGAAACATAATGCACATTAAATTAATTCATTGCATCCTTTTTTGTTTGTTCCCTCTTTTCTTTGATGTTATTTATCACTAAAATATTTTGTAAAAATATTTTTGTTTCTAATGGGACCTCTTTATATTATCTATATTTTCACTAACTCTGTGTTTGCCAGCTGCATTAGAAAAAAAAAATTAATTTCATTAATTCTTTCTATATCTGACTTGATCTGTATGGCTGTAATTTAAATTTGAATAATTTTTTCTTTCTACTTTCATATTTGGATGCGCTTTCTGTTCATCTATATGACTTGTCATATCATTTGTTCCAGATTCATTCTCTTTAAACCTAAAATAATCTATTTCTGTTTAATTTACGTTATTTTTTAGCATTTCACTTGGCATGTATCCATTCTTCGGTTCATTAAATATTACATAAAATATTTCATAAAACATTTTCTATTCCACATCAAGTATTTTCTAAGATTTTTTTATCTGGAATAACATATAAGCATTCCTCCTTTCTTTAGCCTAATTTGTGCATTTTGTTGTCATCTACTGTATGATATGCAAAGCATCAAGGATGACTGACTAAAGATTTCTTAGAATTCCAAAGTTACATAGAGCTTTTGTGATTTCGAGTTTTTGTTAGTGTTATGTTATGCGTGTATTCTGATGTTCCACTTATTTCTACCTAAAATTCAGATGGTAACTGATTATCAGTTAATAAAGTACTTGCTTTGTCAAGAAATATTTTATTTGCCCTTTCAGAAATTGTTTTTTTTTTTTCCTTGGTGAATAAAATACAATTTTTTCATGTCTTTTCTGATCTAGATATTTTCTCATCACATTGTTTACAAACTCTGAACCATTATCAGTTCTTATCCTTCTAACTTTAAGCTACAATTTCTTTTTACGTAGTTTTATTAA
Source organism: Caerostris extrusa (assembly GCA_021605095.1). Classification (NCBI taxonomy): domain Eukaryota; kingdom Metazoa; phylum Arthropoda; class Arachnida; order Araneae; family Araneidae; genus Caerostris; species Caerostris extrusa. The sequence goes on from BPLR01015609.1 coordinate 71,608, forward strand.
GCTTTATAGAACTACACTAAAATCACTTTTGTAACTTAGAAAAAATATTTTTGTACATTGATAGAATGCAGTCAAAATATATCTTTTTTGGAGTTTAAAGATTGAATTTTGAGCAGACCACAGATATCAACATATATAGCTTCAAAGAGTTCTTTAGATGTTTTCATATATGCTTTTTTTAACGTGTCATTTTTTTTTTTTCCTCACATACATACATCGTAATGCTAATGTTCCCTTATTATTTTTCAGCTTATTAATATCATTTTGAGGCAATTCGGATTTAAAACTAATCGTTGGTGGCATAATGTATAAGAACTTTCTTGTACATTTGACGCTTTCCGTTTCATTTATTTGGAGTATTAGTTTGATAATGAATAAATTTTCTTTCAACTTATCTTTACATAATAATTCACCATATCACCAATGTTGGTTATTAAGCATTTGGTTAGCTTTGTCTTGGTTGCTAAGTTACAATATTGGAGCATACTACATTATTTGGAATATTTAAACGTAGGTTTGAGGATTTGAAAATTTTAAATCTACATTAATAAATTTTATAAACTCATTTATTTGTGATATTACTGAAAAGGGTTTTTCAATTTCTAAAAGTACACAAAATGCAGCTAAGTAATTAGAGATAAAAAAAGAATCAGGGGTTACAAATGCAAAATAAATCTATTTGTAGAAATAAAACTAGAAAACTCGTATTAGAATCAAAATTATCCACATTTAAAAGGAAGATGTTTGTAGTCCAATTTTAATTCTTGTTACAACATATTTTTGTGAATCTTTGTAATACACAATGAAATTTTTTAATGTCAAAATATAGTTCACGGTTCACCAATCAGTATCTCCCAGAACAGCTTCAAAGTTTTTTAACAAATTTCAAAGACTTAACCAAAGGACTTCATTTAATTTTATACCTTTTGTTAATGCATTTTTATATTTTATTTTTATTATTAAAATTTTTCAAATAGTTATTAAATATTTTCTTTCACTTTCTTTTTTATAAATTGTTATTTATGTATAGAATACGTAAGTATATTAATTTAATTAATTAAAATTTAAATTTGTATTCTTTATTATGGCATGGCTGGTTCTTCATAAAAAAACCCAACACGATGCTAATGATGCTATTCATTGACCTCCTGTCTGATCATGCCTGGTCTAAAACATTATTTAATGAGAACTGTTTAAAGCTGATATACTATTACAGAACTTTACTGTATTCTATACAGAAGTTGCTATAAAAGCTATACAAGTTGATTGGATCTTTTCTGCTTTTCATCAATTTTCCTCAAAAATATTCCACAATTACTCTTCTTTTTCTCCATCTAATAAACAAACTATAGTATCCTTCTCGTAATGTATTCTTTGATGATAACTCAATTTATACTATATTCTATATCCAGTATAATACTAATAGTAATATTATTTAAAGTAATAAAAAATTAAAATAAATTTCCGAGATATTTCTTTCTATCATTTTTAATGCACATATAACACACAAAATATAGAAAATTAATGTAATATTGCAGAGAAAACAAATAAATTTTAAAAATTTACCATTTTTATTTTTAAAATTATTCTTATAAAAATCTGCTTGTAGATATTATGAAACGCACTAATTTAACATCATATACAATTTTTAGCTTTTATTTTAAATTCCTTTTATACTTTGTCTTACATAAGCTTTACAGGTAATAATAAGAATTTTATATCATACGCATCATGTATTATAACACCCAAATCATACGCATTTATTATAACACCCAAATATTTAACATAATTATAATGAAAATTTGAATACTTAATATGAAATAAAACAGTAAATCTGCATACTTTCAATGAAATATGCATTCATATTACACACCTTTCCTTATGTAAACCTCTTGCACAAACCGATGAATATTTTATATTAAATCCAATGTGTCCATTTCTGTACAACTGTTTCAATACTAATACTATGAAATCAGTGTGCAAGGCCAAACTTTACATTTTTTATTGATACTGCATACCTGCTTAGTACCCATCAGGGACATCTCGAAAGAGCTAACCTAATTTACAAAAAAAATATTGCAGGTGCATAAATGTATTCAGAATGAAAAAATAATGCTATTTAGTGACGAACTTCCATTTCTAAAATTCTTGCTGCATTATTTTCAATTCTTACAATTTAAATATCTGTTATCTATAATACTATGCAGTAATCTTACGGACATAAATATCCAAGATACATTTTAATTTCATTCGTGAAATGTATTCAAATGATAAAGTTTATCCAGTTATTTAAATAACTTTAAGATAATTATGTTAAAAAGAATTGGGACATAATATTTTGAGGTAATATTCATTCATTTAAATGTGCGAGAATTTACATGAAAAAGCATATTTTACCTTCGTTGATTGAATGCATTTGATTGTATTTAAAATTTATTAAAATATTTTCCTTTTTTTTTCTTCTGAAACATTTTTATTTATTTTTTAATTAATTAATTATATGATATATTTTAATTGTCTTTTCACATAATTTATGTTCTTTTTCACACTATTCAGTTGATGATGTGCTTTTTATTTCAAGATTTTGCAGATGTATCAAATGTATAAAAAGAAAAAAATTATTATTGAAAATTATGACTAAAAAATTTTATTTTTCTGGGGAACTACATTTTTATCTTATTATTTCCTACAATCTCTCTCTCAGATTGTTTGAAATAGTCTACTTTAAATTATTCATTAATTTTAACGATAAATTTCCTCATTTGAAATATGCGAAAGATAATAATAATAATATTTGAATTTTTGTTATTTTATAGTAAAATTAAAAAATTGTACTTTCATTTTTAATGTTCATAATGAGCGTTGTTACTAACCTTCTAAACCAGGAGTGTCGAGCCCACTGCCCACCTAGAATATTTTTCCGGCCAGTGAGATTTATCACACTTTTACAAAATATATTTATTTTATAATGGCCAAAGTAGTAAAACTAATATATCAAAAAACTACATTATGTGTGCGTCCCTATAATCAAAAATTAACTGTCGAAATTATGAGAAAAATTAACATTGATTTTAAAATAATATTCTTGCGAATATACGTCAGATATTGTCTGTTTTATTTATGAGTTTACAGTTATGAGTTCGCAGAATAATTAAATTATATTCTACGAACTCATGCTACGTACTCATCTTGGAACATTTAATATAACAGACCCTATGTTTCACTTTAAGTGACCTCAGAGACCATCCCCAGATATGCACAGTTGATTGTTGAAGGCAGAGCAAACCAAACTCTTAGTTGAAGTTGTTAACGCTTTTGGTTACACCTGCGAATCGTTTTTATTAATGAAATTGACCAAACGCAAAACATGCTCAAATGTAACGGACGCTAACCTGCAACACCCATTACGGTGTACAAAAACCCACATCATTGAGATCGATTTGCAAAAGCTAAGCGAAAGAGTGCAGAAACAAATATCGCACTAGTAAATCAAATATTTTTTGATGATTTCATTTGTTTTATTTCGTTTATATTCATATATTTTTTATATTTCATTTTTAGTGTTATATATTTCTTTACAGTGTGCGTTTCGTATCACTATCATTATATTATCTATGTTTAATGTAAAAAATAATAGTACACACAAAAATAATAACTCATTATGTTTCAATTTTTACTCCAAACAAATGCCTATAGTGGGTCTAAATCTAATGTGGGGATATATAATTTTATATGCTGCCCGAGAAGTTATGATGCATTTTCAAAGTGGCCCGCAAGATTATTTGGATTGCTCACCCTTGTTCTAAACCCTTAAAGTGACATTCTGGTGCAAAATTCTTTTATTAAAATAATCAAAAATGATAACTCTTTATGTAAGTCATAATTTAAATATTAAAACTTTTCCTTTTAAATTCTTTTCATTAAGTATCTAAGAAAATTTTAAAGCAGATTTATAAATTGCTCTTCCTTGAGCAAAAAGCAAAATACTGTTTACCGTCGATGCGTGTAGAAAAGCCGGATGTTTCCAGTTCTCTGAGCGAAAACATGCAGCTGTTTCTATCGGTTGAGTTCGGAAACTTTATGAATAAGTTATTGGCCTTTGTTAAGGTAAAAAATATTTTTAAGGAAAAGTGTTAATCTTGGTTTAACGCCTAACGTTAAGATAAGAACGAGCAAGATAAGATTTTTCAACATTTGGATAAAAATACATCACAAAATTATAAAACTAAAAGTTTAAAAGTTTATATACAAGCGTATGTACATATTTGTATTCCTTTTTAACTTAAAAACTATAGAGATAAAAATTTATTCATTTAGAGTTTAACCAAAAATCACGAAAAATTGCGTATTATTTTTTGTTATGTAAAAAGCAAATTTAAATTTTTGTAATTGTTGGTACAGGAAGATTCTGTATTCACTAAAATTCAAAACTAAACGTAGATTAACTTATATTTTGCAATGTCATAACTTAACGGCAATAATTTCAGTCTCTTTCACGTTACATTCTTACTTGAAGTATAACCGAAAAATATGAAAAAAAAATATTAAACAAACTTTTAACAGTCACAGTTAATTTAAAGTTAAAATAAAAATAAAAAAGTTACAGTTGTTCATTAAAACAACAGTAACTTTAGATAACAAATTATCAACAAAATAAAATTTTCTTCATGATTATACTATATAATTTCTTATTGACATGTGCATTCTCAATTTTATTTTAATATCTTTATTTATAAATAATTTGATTTTAATTAAAATTATTTTTTCGTACTTGATTAGATATCTTATTTGATGGCTAATATCTATTTATTTTACTTTTATGCACATTTAATATATTTGTATTTATATATTTTCTACTTCATTTCGTTAACTTAGTTTTAATTAATTTTGTATTATAAAATTTTAAATCTAAATACATTGGGTTTTTGCAATTGTTGCTCCTCTCTTAATTAGCAATAGTAAATGATGACTACGCTAGACTCGTGGCTCAGTGGCAACGTGCGCCGCTGGTGAGTTTTTAGGGCTGAGGTTCAATCCGCTGGCGGCTTTGTTGTAGGCACTGTTTCAAAAAAGAGGAGACTCGATAGCGTTTGTAATTTTCAGCATCTTGCTTCGTTAGTCGGACTACCTGGAGGGAGTTTTCCGATTTCTCATATATGATACGCAAATGCGGTGTAGTTCCTGCTAAAAGTCCTCCCAGAAGGCATTGCCCTCCTTCTTCAGCGACATGGAGCCAAGTCAGACTTCTACCTACGAGTGCTCTGTCAAAACCAAAACTACTTTCCCTTTCTCTCTTTTCATGAGACCACGTGGGTTCTTCGACTTGGTGTTGTTGTTGCTGTCCACCAAGTGGAATACGAAAAAACAAAATTCAATTTTTACATCACTGTAAAAAAAAATTAAATAATTGTAGCTTTCAACATGGTGCCCGAGGGCCCAGTGACTATCGCTCTATCACACAGGTTTCGGATTCGAGTCACGGTGCTGCCGTAAATGTTTGTAGTGATTCGAAATCTACTTTAAAACCGTAGGTCCCGGTTCAATATGACTGTTGGGTGTAGGGTTGACAACCTTACCTTTTAAAAAACATCTCCTGTCTCGTAATCTGCTAGTAGGAGTCGGCCTTGACCTACCATGGGGATGTTGCGACAATAAAGAAAAAGCTTTTTAACATTCAATATTAGGGTCTGATATTTTGTAAACAAGTAAGACTGTTTTATCATATATGTATTAAATTCCACATGAAATATTCAATTTATTAAAATTTTCCTCTTAAGAAAATTTTTTAGGATTTTCAAATACTGAAAAAAGTTTTTAAATCTGATATTTTAAAAAATGCAACAGGAAATTAAAAAAATGAAATGTAGTAAAAAAAAAGAAAATTTATTAGAAAGATTATGAAAATACATATGGTGTAGCCTAAAAATTTGATTTGAATGGTCTACTTATCTTAATTACTGAAAACCATTATTTGTACAGTTGTACAATGTATAGTGCTTGTACATGTACAATTTCGTACTGCAAAATGTAAATGATATGTAAATCAATTTTTCTCAAATAAATTAGTGGCGTGGTTTTGGTTACAACAGGTTTCTCTTCACGTCACGTTTTTATGGAAATTAAATTTATTTTTAAAAATATTTCTTACTGAATCACGATATGTGTTTGGAAGACAATTTTTGTTACTACATTTAACAATGAATTTATGATATAGTATTTAACTTTTTATGTTAATGACATAAAAGTGTTTGGGGATATTTCTAATAATTGTAAAATTTCTGTTTTACTACTGTGTCCAAAAAGTAAGATCGATTTTCAATTTAAAATTCCCTGGGATTATGGAATTTCAATTTTTCTTTCTTTTTAGATGCTGGCACTATCCTTGACATTTTTGAAATTTGTCAAAATATTAATTAGTGTTTGAGTTACGCTTGGCTTTGTGGGAGACGCTAAAGCTGATTCCAGCGATTTTTGAAATGTGTGAAGTAATTGAGCTTGTGAGCTTGAGAACTTGCATTAAATTTTGATTGCGAAAAAGTATAGAATGTTGTAGAAGGCATTCGGTGAGCATATCGGAAAGAAATGTTTAGAAGTGGTACAAACAGTTCAAAGAAGAAGAGAACACGTTGAAGATGAAGAGCGCTGTGGTCGACCTCAACCGACGAAGCTCACGTCCAAAAATTAAAGATTTGGTGCTTGCAAAACCGTCGATTTACAATTAGAAACTTTGCTGCTGGTGTTAGAATTTCAAAAGGATCAATCAATTCCATTTTGGGTTTCAAACGCGTCAAATCTCGATTGGTACCGAAAACACTGAATACGCCAGTTCACACAGCATTGATTCTTCGTGACTTTTTCGCCAAAAATCAAACCCATATCGTTCTACAACCGCCGTATTCCCACCGTGCGACTTCTGGCTATTCCCTAAACTCAAACGACCACTCCAGGGACACTGTTTTGAGCTGATTGAAGAGATTTAACGGGAATCGGCGTGTGCTTTAAAGGCCATCTCTGCCGATTGACATTGAGGATTGAAAAAAAAAAGTTGGCATAAGTGCATTGTGTCCTGAGGGGATTACTTTGAAGGCGAGGAAATAAATTTGGAAGAATAAATGAAGAGTTTTTTAAAAAAAATAATAATTGGTCTTACTTTTTGGGCACAGCAATATGATATTTAACTTTTTATTTTAATGACAGAAAAGTGTTTGGGATATTTCTAGAATTGTAAAATTTCTGTCTTAAATCCAAACTAATATTCGGTTCAAGTAAATACATTTAACAACAAATTCATAATATGATATTTAACAATGCAATAGTCGGTTCAAGTAAATTTTACTTTAATGACAGAAAAGTATTTCAAACAATTTCTAGAAATTGTAAAATTTCTGTCTTAAATCCAAACTAATATTCGGTTCAAGTAAATACATTTAACAACGAATTCATAATATGATATTTAACTTTTATTTTAATGACAGAAAAGTATTTCAAACAATTTCTAGAATTGTAAAATTTCTTCCTTAAATCCAACCAAATATAGTCAGTAAATACATTTAACAACGAAGTAAATACATTTAACAACGAATTCATGATTTTATATTTAACCAATTTTTTACTTTAATGACAGAAAAGTGTTTGGGGATATTTCTAGAAATTGTAAAATTTCAACGTCTTAAATCCAGTACAATAGTCGTCCAAGTAAATTAAAAGTTTTAAAAATAAAAAGTCAATCTCCTATTGAAGAAAGTTATCAATAAAATCCTCTGGAAAGATAATTATTATCTGAAATTGGGAATTTTTTTTGATCAGATATTTATTCAATTGTTTCGCGATATTTCTTTGTTAAGACCCTTTATATCAATTAAGCCTCCTCTTATCTTAAACTTTTCCTGAAAAATAGTCCACTGCAGAATAACATCTGGGGATCGATAAGATAAAAACATCAAAGCAACAAAACAAAATGTTTCTAATTTGGTTTCGAGAAGAAATTCATCGAAGCAGGCCCTATAGCAAAGGTGTGCAATTGCGGCAAAGCATTAATAATAATCAAATTTCCTTACTTGCTTATCAGTTTCCAACTGCGCTTTCAGTTTCAACTTCGTTCGTAACTTAATAGGAATAAATGAACATTTGTGGCATCATACAATGAAGCTCTGTTGCCTGGGATATACTTTGCCTTAGGATAAATATCTAAGCTGTAAAACATTTAAGTCAAGTCCTATTAGTTGCAACAAAGGTATGTTTTTTTTTTTTCAAATATTTTTAACCTTATTTGAAATTTGTATGTTTGATTTGATTTTATCAGAAAATTTAAATTTTAAAAATTTATTTATTTTATATTTGATGTTTCATTATTTGATGCATTGCAATCTTATTTTTTATTAATTGATGCATGGCAATCATATTTTCTATTAATTGATGCATTGCTAATCATATTTTCTATTAATTGATGCATTGTAATCATAGTTTCTATTAATTGATGCATTGTAATAATAATTTCTATGAGCGTTTTTGGAGCCTGATGGCCAAGTGACTAGAGTTCTGGCGCTTAGTGCTACAAGTTTCGGGTTCGAATTCCAGCGGTGCCATGGATGTTTGTAGTGGTTCAGAATCCACTTTAAGCCATAGGTACCGGTTTAATATGATGTTGGTCGTAGGGCTGGCAATCCAACCTCTTAAAAAGAAAGCATCTCCTATCTGAAATCTGCCAGTAGGCAGACGGCTTTGGCCTCCCATGGGGCTGTTGAGCCTATGCTGATGATTAATGTTTTTTTACTTAAAATATTTGATTAATTATATTTATCTCTAATTTATGCTTATATAAATTTCATTACATTTAAATATTTAAAACTATAAATTTTGATCATACTTAAAGTGGTATATTATCTGCTTTTCATTAAATATTTGCTTGATCTGTTAATAATCGAAAATAGGAAGGAGAAAAATTATTTTTAATGTAATGTAAAAAACTTAATTTTTTTAAGAAATTAAAAGTTAGCCTTAAACAATTTTCATCAAGGTTTCTATTTATACCTTTTGCTTTGAATTTTATGTTTGAATGCACCAGTTTCCCAAATTTTTAACAAATATCCTTTTATTTACGTCTCTTTCTGATAATGAATGTCAATCTAGTGTAACAACCATATGTAACTTGATGACTGGATATTTTAACTCGGGAAAAACCCCGTCAGAAAAAAAAAGATTACTGATTCAGAAATCAAAATTGTTTAATCTTTACATCTTGAACTAGGGGTTGGACTTTTCTGTCGACATCGAGTAAGCTGGGAGGTCATTTCTTTTTCAATTAATCATAAATTGTCAGTAAGGAATTTACATTCATTTATTTTTTCCAATTAATCATAAATCAATATAAAAACCAAATTAACCAAAAACCAACCAATATTCACAAATAAATCTTCAACCATAAACATAGTACTCGGAGAACATCTATAACTTTCTTAAACTACATGGGTCTTGGGGATTTTTCTAACTTGGTGTCTTAATTCGAACTTCAAACCCAGTTCCACCGATCAGCATGCTTTATGTATCCTTCCTCTATATCCTCCTCTCACACTGCCCCCTTGCTTTCCGGCCACCTTGTCTTTTCTCATTAGTTCGTCAGCTTCGAGGTTCGTTTTCCCCGTGCAGCGAGTTCTAGATCATTTACCGCGATTTGGAGCGCGTCTTTACAGAAATGTATTTAAAAAAAGTTATTGATGTTTAAATATGGAGATATATTTAAAGAATTTCTGTATTATTTTATCATTATAAATGAATCTTTTATTTTATTTAATTAATCAACATTTTCATTGTGATTAAAAATTTCTAACAACAAATCTTTTATACAAATATATATTTCAATATAAAAATTTAAAAAAAAAAAAAAGACTAAATCAAAATTTTCTTATTTATTTATTTTATTCCGGTATATTGAAATATATTCTGGTATTAAATTTATTATTATATTCCGGCATAAAATTTAATACATTTGATACCTGCTTCCCATATTTAATGAATTGGGTGAAGTAGATGGAATAAAATACCAAGTAATTTCTGAGGTATTTAAGAAATGAGCGATATTGGGATTGTCTTTTATTGTATTAATAAATTTTTCTACTTCATCGATTTTACGAGGTGCTCCTATCAAGCTTGTGACATTTCCGTAATATACCCAGTCCAGTCACATTAATGTGACCACCACCTACTTTCGACGTCAACGTGAAATAACCAGTCCCAAAAGGCAGATGACAGCACATTTCAGTGGAGTGTATATAAAGAATTCCACTTAACACCACTTAAATATCACTTAATACCACATTCCACACTCCACTTAAAGCCATAATATACAAGAGAATATACAGAATTGGATATTTAGAGAGAGAATAAATATGTCTACAAGAGTGTATATTCTGGCTTTTGACAGGTGGTCACATTAATGTGACTGGACTGTGTATATGGAATGGATATCAAGGTAACATTATGATTCTTCTGAGTGTTGAAGTAAAAAAAAAATTCGAAAGTTAAATCAACTAATTCCTTTGTTCAGATAAACAAATAATGCTACATAAGCTTTAACAGACTCTGTCGGTGATCTTTAATGAGTTTCATTTCGATTGATCAGGTGAGATTCGCTGAGCTTTTGTCAGATCTCACATTAGCTGTTTAACTGTCTTTGAATAATATCTTCAACAAACAACTTATTTATTAACAAGATTTCGAATCAACCATTTAGCACCAACGATCCAATGAGTTTGCTTAAAAAATGTGAGCCAAGAGTTCTCGTGCTGCATGCAAGTTCGTAATATGGGTTTCTTCAATGATCTGTGTACTGATATTGTGTTTTGCCGGCAAAAAAATGGAATGTTTTGACTTAAAGCCAAATTGGATCTTTTAATTCGCCCTTCAGCCTGTAAAAGACCCTTCTCCAAGAAAGGATGCAAGGAGAGTAATTTTCTGCTAAAATTTGCTATTTGGTGATAAAATGTTCTTAGCTTGCAAATGGTATGGTTGTAAAAAGAATAAAATTAGCACAAGATAATATGAAACAATATTCATAAAATATTGCAACTACTTCCAATCATTTTGTTCTATCTATTCCATATATGTCGGCGAATTTGATCGTGAACTATATTTAATTATCAAAATGAAAAAATTTAGCAAAAATAATACAAACTTAATCAATCAACCATATGTTAAAAAAAAATGGTTGTCTAAAATATAGACTGTCAAAAATGGATTTCACATACCATGCTATTAAAATCAATTGTAAATTATTCCTGGGTTTTCAGAATGTTTTTAAATGATGCAACTTTCGATTAAATTGCTATCTTTGGAATCAGATCACTGTATTCATTCAAAAAGAAATAGCACTTGATAAAATGCTTTTATTAAAACAGTAGCCCTTGATAAAATGCTATTATTAAAATAGTAGCACTTGATAAATCTCTGTGTCCTCCGTTACATCAATTATCTTGTAAACTTTTACGATGTCTATATGAACAAAACCTTTAATAATCTACATAAAATATAATATTGGTGATATGGAAGGAGAGTAAAGAACAATCCAATAAATTTTCCTTCCTTCCATATTGGTGATATGGAAGGAATAGGAAGAAGGAAGGATTGAAAATTGAAAATTGTTTTGGCATATCAAGTTACATCGACAAATTTTTGCATTAAAATTGCTAAAAATAGTAAAGGTGTCATCAAGATAGGCAAATATTTTTCTGCAATTCATTCAAATGTAAAATTTTACTCAATTTCTTAAATATTTCTACTTGCACTTGCACTTGCAATTTCTTAAATATCTCTGGATTGCATTTGTACAGAAAAATAGCTGATCCTCCTGCTTAACAATCTGCTACATTTTATTCGTTCCTGATATAATCATGAATTCCATGAATTGAAATATATAATTTATACATTATTCATTTTTATATTAGTCAATATGTTACATTTGCAAAGAATTTCAAAATAAATACTATCCAATCAAAATCACCACATTTTGCCAAGAATTATACTTGGAATATCCCTGTTATCTTTAATGTTTTTCCCATTTAATAGGGTTTTTTAGTTGAGCAAAAAATCATTGACGATTTTTATATGCTTTTTTTCTGATTTTTACTGAAATATATTTTTTTCTTAATAATAAGAGCAAATTATAAGGCCGAACAAAGATTAAAATAAAAGATTTTTATTTATTAATTTCACTGACTTATTTTATTATTTTATGTCAAATAAAATTTAGCAGTATATTCTTTTTAATACAATAAATATGAAACAAATTAATCTTATTTAATTCTCATGAAAATATAATTAATGAAATAATAAACAGTGTTTTTGTTTCACGAATTTATTTATATTACCACTTGGTATAAAATAGAAATAAAATATTAAAGATCTTGAAAAAAATTAAAAATCAAGAGAGTTTTGAAATTTTTAATCTAAAAAGCAAGCATTCAAGGAATTCTTGTCTTAAAACTTATTTATACATTTATATAATACAAATTAATAATAATAGTTGCAAATGTGGAACTAAAAGAAAATATTTTGTTTTTTTTTTTTTTTTTTTTTGAAAATAAAAATTTCATGATTTTTTTTTTTATTAAACCAAAATATATTATCAATTTATATATGTTTTTCTAATTTTAATTAAAATATGGTCACGTTAATGAACATTAGTGTAAATAAAGGAGTTATGCCTTTCGAATTTTTAAATCATTTTGAATTCGAAAAATATTCTTGTACAGCGTTTTGGTGTTAAAAAATGACATTTAATTAAAATCGTTCTTTTTAAGTTATTCATCAGAAAGTCACTAAAGAATTTTCCATGGGTTCTGATGGTCGATTGACTAGATCTCTGGCGCTCGATGCTACAGGTTTCGTGTTTGAGTCATGGCTGTAACATGAATGTTGTTTGTAGTGGTTCGGAATCCACTTTAAAGGTTCTGGTCTAATATGACTGTAGGGAGTTGAGCGTAGGCTGACAACTTTATCCAGAAAAAATCGCCCTTTTACCCCATCTCCTCTCTCGAAATCTGTCAGTAGGCAAACGGCCTTGACACATTGGGGCTGTTGCGCCAATGAAGAAGAAAAAGAAGAAAGAACTTTTCATAAATAATTTTGAACCTTCGTATAAGTTCCTTATAACTGCAAAACGAATGTATGAAAAGAAAAAAAGTTACAAGTAGCTTAAATATATCACAAAGTATATTATTACTCAAGTTTCCCGTCAATTTATTTTTAAATGGAGCATTAAATTCGTGAATTTTTATTACATAAAATAAAATTTAAATTGAGTAAAATTCATTTCATATATTGCATGCAATATTCTGTTACACTCAATTATAGTTAGAAAAAAATAACCGAAATATATATTTATTATAAAAATGATGTAGCACGTTGTGTCTTATGAATTATTTTTTAAATTAGTATTTAATTAAAATATTTTTTACAAAATTAAATAAAAAATTAACGTTTTTATAACTTAATAATTTATAATAGTTTTGCAAACTAGTTAAAGTTGTTTTTATTCTCAATAATTTACATGCTCATTTAAATAGTAATCAAATATTCAAACAAAATGTCACCTCATGCAATATATCATTAAATATATTGCGAACTAATTTTTAAAATTAATAATAATTAAATTATTATTAAGATAAAAAATTTATGACATTGAAACTCATTTCTTATAACGTAATAATAATATGTATGCAAAATATCATTAGAAAAAAAAAATGACCTAACTAAATCATGATGACATTCCACAATGTGTGCAATTTTTACAATGCAAATAGCTTCTTCCTTTTTTTTTTTTTTCTGTTCTCAAGGACATCGTCATTAGAAGATTTCCGAAGCATAACACTTGTATTAAAACTAATTTATTCCAAAGCATACAAAGAAAAGCGGTTGTAAGACGTATTTTAACTCATAAGACGAATTTAATTATTTGACAATCATTTCTTTCTCATTGAAGAGAAACTTACAGTGGGAAAAAAAGTTATTTGAATGATTCAGCTATTCGCTGACAGAGTTTAATTTAACCGTGAGTAAAAATGACGAAATGAACGAGTCATGTAGATGCGCAATCATTTTTCTCAAAAATCGACAGCTGTTCTAAAGTTGACGGTATTCGCCAAACATAGCGGTAGCATGCTCATCTAAGAAGTGCTTCAAAGATGTAGGTAAGTTTGAAGTAATCATGATCTCTCTGCTCATGAAGTTTCATACCGGTTCTTTTATTCGTTCAAATGATACGATTTAAAGCTCATAATTAAACACGGTATTTTTTCTTTAAATTTATATATTGCAAACAAAAAAAACAATCATTGAAAAATAATTTTTGTTTTTATAAAAGAATAGAAAGGAATGAAATATTTTTTCAGATGTTTCGACTGAAATTTTACGATTATTTGGATGGAAAACTGGTTCTTTCTTGTCTTAAAAGTATGCTAAAAAACCGGTTATTTCGGCAAATAATCAATTTTTGTGAAGAAAATCAATTTTTGTGGTTATTATAAACTCATAAAATTGTACGAAATTTTGAAATTGCTCATTAAGTTTAAGTGCATCAGAAAAAAAGTCGTAGAAAAAAATTTTTGCTGTCAGATATTTTTATTTCTGTAAAAAAGAAAGAAAAGAAAATGAAAATATTCTTTGCCATTAAGTTTTTATATGAATTTATCATTTATGTATTCTCATAATATATGAATGAGATGTGGCAAAAGTTTTTTTTTTTTTTTTACTGATATTTAAAGCAAATATAAACATCCAAAAACACAAAAAAAGTTTTATATAAATAAACATAGGTAAAAAAAAAAAATGAATCAATTTAATAAAGTGTCGACTTATAAAAATTATTTATGATATATTGACATTTAGAGATATTTTATGGCGTTTAGAAATATATACATTTAGAGATGAACAGAAAAATTTTTGTAAGTTATAGTGTTTAATTTGGAAGTAATATTTTAAAAAGTGTTATATATGTTTACAGTTACCATAAAATATTAATTTCTTACATAATTCTTTCGAATTAAAAAAATCATTGCCTTGATATTATATTTTATGGTTGTTAGAATTTTCAAGTTAGTATTTTTAAATAATTAGATTTTATTCAATAAATTAGGAAATTTTTGATGATTATATGTTAAAAAGAACTGATGTATAAGCGTAGACTAAAATAATAACTATTTATAGCAGTATTTCAAAAAACAGTGTGTTTAAAAAATATTCATAGTTAAATATATATTGTTTGAAAAAGATGTTCTAAATCATTTGCCATTAATAAAATTAATTTTGATAGTTTCTTATTTATAGATAGAAAAATATGTAAAATAGAATTTTGATTTTCGTCTTTCGTTAATTAGTTGTTTAATTTGTAATTACAGTTAAGTGAAAAAGTATTGTGATATTTAAGGAACTTAATTTATATAATTTAGAATACGTTTATCAATTTATTATAAATCTTAAATTAGAAAAATAACTTTTTTTTTCACATCTTGAACTATTAAAGTTATTTTGGTATATATATATATAAATGTAAGAAAGTTAACTGCAGAAAATAATATTCAAGACACTGTATTTTCAGCTTTTTTTATATATGAAAAGATTGATCATAAAAAGATTAATTCAATCTTATATATAGCAAAAATAAAAAATAATACGATTATATATTATAAAAAGATTAATTCAATCTTATATAAACCATATAAGATTGAATTAATCTTATTAATCTTAATTCTTACATATGTAAACATATAAAAATTAATTAATGCAAATCATTAATAAACTATCTAATAACTAATTAATAAATTATCAACTAACTAATTAATCACCTATCAACTAACTAATTAATCAACTATCAATGCAAATTAAAATAAATATCTCTTTTGATTTAATGATTTAAGTTCAGTATGAAAATATATTGAATGATTGATTTAAAAATTCTGAAATGAATTTTTTTGGTGTCTAAAATATTCAACTGAAGATTTAATCTATTCTGGAAATATTACCATGACACAGAAAATGAATAAAAATTCTGACGAAATTTAAATTTAATGATGCAAGTTATTGTTGTTTTTATATTCCTGGAAAATTATCTTGAATTCCAATTAAAAGTTCCTCAAATATCAAAAGGGTTAATCAAATATCTATGACTGTAATTGCTAAATGTTTTTTGCATGCATATACGTAGATTGTACTTAGATATTTGTAGATGTTTTTTTTTTGTTTAAATTTTTTATCATTATTTCTAGTGAGGTTTAATTAATACATAAATGATAAGGTTTATGCCATATTCTAACTAGCTCCCCACCTATTAAATGATGGAGTTAATAATTAAGACTAAAATTTTTTTAAAAATACGTCGTGCAATTCTAAAATTGCATTCATATTTATAAAACCCTTTATGAATATACAACAATACTTAACTAAAATTTTTTGTTCTTATGCAGCTGACAAACACTTAGACAATTGTCTTTGATGCCTTACGGCAAGCGCTGCACCGATGTTACTTACTTAGCACTACTGAGGTGCATGTAGCTTGAAGATAAACTACGGACGCGGAATAACAATACCTCCGCAACGCTCTACGATCATGTTAGAGCGGGACTTACGGTTTAAAGTGGATTCCGAACCCCTACAAACATCCATGGCACCGCCGGGACTCGAACCCGAAGTACCAGAGAGCTATCCACTCGGCCATTAAGTCCCCTACTTAACTAACATAAGTGTAAATAAAATAACAAATTTAAAAAATGAGAAAACTAGATTCTGAATATTGACAATAAATATTCAGATGATTATTATGGAGTTAAAAAGTATTGATGAGAGGAATAGGAGCAAAAATAATTCTAAATTTAATGACTTTTCGAAACGAATATTTAATCTTTTTAATATTAGTTGCTTCTTTTGCATATATTGAATTAGTAATTTTTCATCTTGTCTAGGGAATGTAAAATATATGTGGTTATAGCTTTGTGAGAAATTTTCGAGAAGGAATTTTATGATGTTATGGTATGTTAAGGAACAAAATAAATCACTTTAAACGTACAGTATAAAAAAGTGAAATTAATTTTTAATAAATTTTTAATATTTAAAAAATATATAATACATATAAAATTAAAAGATACCAATAATTAAAAAATATTTGCAACATTAATTAGCTGTTTAATTTTTAATTGCAATTAAGTGAAAAAAATAATTGAATACTAATAGATTTAAAATTATTCAATTTTAAATTTGAATAACTAAATAATAATAATAATTAATATTAATTACTAAATAATAATTTATAATTGTTACCAAATTTTTCTACAACTTTAAATAGTCTTTTATTTAATTTATTGAAATCATAATACGTTCATTTAATATAGAAGAAGATTTAGAAGCAGAGTATTTGTAAAACTTTTACAGTCTTCTCAAATATCAGAGTATCTCCAAACTGCCTATGGAGAATAAAAGAACTTTGTGATGAAATTTTCGAAGAAATACTTGAGTTAAATTTTAATATCGTATAACTGATATTATATTTGAAGCAAAGATGTATAAATATCAAACAAACAATATTATTTCTTTATATCTTGAGCTAGAATCACTAAAAGGCGACATACACTTCAGAGCTACATAAAAGTTAGCGTATAAATAATATATGTATACTGGATATGAAAAAAAAATTAGACACATGAAAATTCGATAAAATACTTATTTTATTAGCTTGAGAACATAATCAAGAAGCAAATTTTAAAATTATGAAATTCAAAAAAAAAAAAAAATGATATAAATAAATAAATAAATAAAATTTTAAATGAAAAAAATATTTTTATGTAAATAAGAATTCCTAATTACATTTACATTTTACATTTTGTATAAAAGGAAAAAAGCAACATACAAAAATAATTTTAGTTTTTTTTTTTTTTTATTTCAAGACGAGTATTTTTTTTTAAATTAACTGTGTGCGTAGATAGCATAGCCAGAGTTTCCCGTTAACCTTCAAATTCTAAAAGGAGAAAAAATGAGTTCTCACTATAGAATTTAAATTGTAAAATTATTAATAAATTATTCCGTTTGTTAAATAGATAAATAAAACATGTTGAGGAGAAGAAACAAAACAAAGAATGATGCAATCCCATTAAATCAAACGAGCCAGAACTAATTTAAACATTTCACAAGCAGAATTTTCAACGTAAATTTTACGGTCCAAAATTGAATTTGTACTGGACTTAATTTTTTAATAAAAACAAAATGATAAATTATGCATTATTCGCAAAGTTTTTTATGGCATCAAATAATTAAAAAAAATATATAAAATTTTTTAAGACAAAAATAATTTCATGATAATGAAATGAAAAATAATGATGTGATATCAATATTAATATTGCGATTCAAATATTTTATTTTCATAAAAAATTGCCGGATTACAATTTCACTGTACTTTATAGTTTCTTTAAAGAAAAAAAAGAACAACAATCTAAAATCAAAATTTTTATGTGACAAAAACAATCTTTAGATAAAAGAATAAAAAAAAAAATCACACTTTTTTATTATTCTTTATCTAAGCTATTTTTTGCCCAAAAATATATGTTCCAAAGTCTTTTTTACTACCGTGATTATCACAAAAATTAAATATAGTTTTAATCGAAGCATATTTTATAACATCTTTATGGAATCAAGAAGAGCATGCAATAATCTAAAATAACCATAAATTTTATATGACAGAAACCATCTCCAGATAAAATACGATAAAAAAATGGCGGTACATAACTGAAATTTTTGTTGCCACCCCTATTATCACAAAAATTAAATAAATAAACCAGTAAAATCTTGCTATCCCATAAAACGATGCAATCCTCAGAGGCAAGATGGAAAAATATTCTTCAAGTAGAGACGTACTAGCAGATAATAAAACAAAAATAAATTGTACAGGTAAACCCGTGTGTGAGAGAATTGCCAAATGCTTCTGAGTTTTGTTTAATTTTTGATCTCACTTCTATAAAGAGAGCAGTTGTTTCCTGGAAGGCATATTAAATAGATTTCGAATTTTATCACCTCCTTTTAAATGCATTTTTCTGCAATGCACTATGGGTAAACGTCATTCTGTTGTCAACCCTTAGTTTGCAGCGTTCTTAAAGTGAAAAAATTTCGAATTTTGTTCTTTCTCTTTTAGCAGTCAGCTGTTTCAAAAGCACGTAAGTGGATTTGACTTATTCTTACATGCGAAACTTACTTTTGTTCTTTTGGAAAACATATTCTATAAGCATGAATATAAATGCTAAAAGCATGCAAAACTTTAGTTTGTTATTGATTGTCTTGTTGAATTGATATTAATAGTATGCCTTCTAGACGTCACATAAATGACAGTCATGTTTAGTTTTCATTATTTACAATGGAATTGTTTAGGGTTAAAATTTATTTCTCAGAGAATGCAATGCTCATTTTAATAATCACAATTTAAATTGAATTTATATTATAGTTGAAATGTTTTGATTTATATTCTATCACAAATTAAATATCTATATTTTTTAAAAAAATTCTGAAAATACTTATTTAATTCATGTTAATCAATGTTTCATTTTTTTTTTTATTTCTAAAGAATGAAAAAAATATTTACACGAAATACTTTCGTGTTTATTTCTAAAGAATAAAAAAAACACTAAAAAGTATTTCTCTTTAAAAAGAGACGAATATTTAAAATAATTTCTGTATATTTCGTTATTTTATGCTAAAATTATCACGTCCTATATTGTAAATTTCTGTTCTCTAAAAATAAAATAAATATTTGTAAATCTAAATTAAAAGATATTAAACAGTTTCAGACTTTTGAAACTGCATTATTTTATATTATTTTAGTTTGGTTTTTAAACGACTGAGAATTTTTATTTGAAATAAAAGAAATAAAACTTATACAAGAAAGAAAAATTATGCAAGCCTTTTGAAACACATTTCAATAAACAATATAGTGTTCATAAGATTAACACAATTTAATTGAATATTATTAATTATTTACATACATTCATTTTGTATTCCTTTTTTGCTTTCTTTTAATAAAATATTTATATATAAAATAAAAAATAACAAATATGTAATTAAATAGTTGTTTTTTAATTTTTCTATTAATAAAAACGCTTGTCAACAAATATTTTTTAAAGAATTTTATAAGATTTTTTTTTTTTTAATTTTAGCAATTTATTATTTATTTTATTTACATATCTTTGCGATTTATTATTTATTATTTGGCAATTTATTATTTTTTATTTAATTTTTTTCAAATTTGATAGATCCGAAATATACTGCGCATTTATCTTGGTTGTTGTTTTAACCTTATAATGCAAAAGCTTCATTATTGTTAACAAAATTTATTGCGTTAAATATTTTAATTTTGATATTTTCTAAATAATTTTACTTCAATTTATGTATAAAAATTAATTCAAAATCTTTCTATGAATTTTTTTAATTATCTAACAAAATTAGCCTCAATTAAAATAAGGCAAAAAATATTTTTAAATTTGAAATCTACTTATTTTTCTCTTTAAAAATGACATAATTAAGAGAATATGTCATTTTTAATTAAAATTATTCCATTTATAATTTTTTTAAAAATCCGACATTCGAATATTGTTGTTATAATGAATTTAGTGCATTATTTATGTGTTTTGTTATATTTAATAATGCCATTTTAAGTTTGTAAACTGAGAAGTAAAATTTTAATTTTAAGTTTTAGAGTTCTACGGATGATAAAGAATAAAAAGTATTTTCGCCTTTGTCGTATAAAATTCTAGAATTCAGGAAGAAAATGAATCTCACATATTTTTCGTCAACATTAATTAATTTCCTTAATCATTTATATACTATTATTAGAAAAATAAGTCTGTTTTAAAATATCAAAAATTTAGTCTCTGTAAAAACAAAATAATTTCTGAAACCATTTTTTTTTATTTTCTAAGATTAGATAAATATATTTTTTATCTGCGCGAAATATTCAATTATCTTTCTGCCACGAAAAAAAAATATTCATAAGAAAAATTTTACAGCATTTTTTATTTAGAACATTTATCTATCTTATCTCATGTTTTTCTAACTTTAATTTGCCATAATCTAATCGACAAGATATCATTCACTACATGTAGTATTCAATTTTATCCTTTCATTAATTCTTTTTATTGTATAATAAAATGTCACTCGTATATTCAACCAAATGGCATTTAATCAGAAGAAAATCTGAGAAATTTCCCCAAATAAACCACATCATCGTGAAACGATTCAATTGCATAACTTATTGTTTTCAACCATGAGATTTCAAAATGTATAAAATTCTATAGATCTAAATTACTCATTCTTTGAAATACATCATGTGAGTGAAATATATTTCATATTGAAAAAATTCAAATTAATTAAATTTCAATGTTAAAACTTAATTAATGTATAAAATTCTATGCATCTAAATTTATCATTCTTCGTGAAATATACCATGTGAGTGAAATTTATTTCACACTGAAAAAATTCAAATTAATTAGATTTCAATATTAAAAATTCATTAATGTATAAAATTCTATAGATCTAAATTTCTCATTGTTTGCGAAATATATCATGTGAGTGAAATATATTTCATACTGAAAAATTAAAATTAATTAAATTTCAATATTAAAAATTAATTGAGTGTAAAATTCTAAATCCAAATTTCTCATTTCAAAAATACATCATGAGAATAAAATTTTACAAAAAATTAAAATTTCAATATTAAAAATTAATTAGTGTGTAAAATTCTATAGATCCAAATTTCTCATTCTTTGCAAAATACATCATGAGAGATAAAGTATTTCATACTGAAAAAAAATTAAAATTAAAATTTCAATATTAAAAATTAATTAATGTGTAAAATTCTATAGATCCAAATTTCCATTCTTTGCAAAATACATCATGAGAGATAAATGTATTTCATACTGAAAAATTAAAATTAATTAAAAAATTAAAATTAAATTAAATTCTATAGATCAAATATTAAAAATTAATTATACTGTGTAAAATTCTATAGATCCAAATTTCTCATTCTTTGCAAAATACATCATGAGAGATAAATGCATTTCATACTGAAAAAAATTAAAATTAATTAAATTTCAATATTAAAAATTAATTAGTGTGTAAAATTCTATAGATCCAAATTTCTCATTCTTTGCAAAAATACATCAAAATATGCATTTCATGAAAAAATTAAAATTAATTAAATTTCAATATTAAAAATTAATTAAGTGTAAAATTCTATAGATCCAAATTTCTTATTCTTTGCAAAATACATCATGAGAGATAAAAAATTTCATACTGAAAAAAAAATTAAAAATTAATTAAATTTCAAATTAAAAATTATTAATTCTATAGATCCAAAATTCTTTGCAAAAATAATGAGAGATAAATGTGAAAAATTAAAATTAATTAAATTTCAATATTAAAAATTAATTATTAAAAATTTCTCATTCTTTGCAAAAATACATCAGATAAATGTATTTCATAATTTATTCCAAATTTCTCATTCTTTGCAAAATACATTATAAAATTTCATACTGAAAAAAATTAAAATTAATTAAATTTCAATATTAAAAATTAATTAGTGTAAAATTCTATAGATCCAAATTTCTCATTCTTTGCAAAATATCATGAGAGATAAATGTATTTCTTACCGAAAAAAATTCAAATTAATTAAATTTCAATATTAAAAATTAATTAGTGTGTAAAATTCTATAGATCAAATTTTCTCATTCTTTGTAAAATATATCATGAGTGAAATATATTTCATACTGAAAAAAAATTCAAATTAATTAAATTTCAATATTAAAAATTTTAAAAATAATAATAAGTATTATTATTAATTAATTAAATAATTATTATTAATAATTTATTAAATAACAATTATTATTAATTTATTAAAAAATAATTATTAATTTATTGAATAATTATTAATAATTATTTAAATAGTTATTAATAATTAGTTCAATACTTATTAATAATTATTTAAATCTCAAAACGAAAAAAATTTTTCAAACAACAGTTAGTCAATTTTAAAAAGTCAAAAACAAAAAAAAAAAAATAGTACTATATTTTTAAATTTATCCAATAAAAATTTAGAAACAATTATTTTTTTGTCCACAAAAATATTGTGGTATGGAGAATTTCAACATTACTGATAATAACTGTCTTTCCAATTTTTAAAAATTCCAGCGTCTAAGATAACTAAATAATTAAAAATTCTAATCTCATTCGTAAGAAAATGTTTCAAGGCAAGTGGCTTTTATTTTTTTAATATATATATCAAGTTCAAGAACAAATTCCTAAGAACTTGTAAACATCTTCCTGATATTGTAATACAGTTAAAAATTTTGCTTCTTAAAACTGGTTCTGCCATTAAATTAAATACCAGAGCAGTAAAACATTTTCTTATATTCCTACGAGAAATTAAACATTCATTAGCCACTGTTGCATTACACATATAAGCTAAAATTACAAATTTTTAATCTTGTGAACTGAACATTTAAATGTTAAATAATAATAGGATCGTATTATGTAACATCATTTTTTCCTTGTTACGAACTTGTTGTTGTGTGTTAATTGTCCTTAAGTAAGCCAGTTCTCTCTAGTCTGATTGGTTCTTAACATGCTGATTGATTGATTGGTTCTTGAATTGCAATCGCTGATTTGTTCTTAACATGCATAACTGAAACAAAACGTACCCCATATTAAAAAAGGGACAATCTTAAAACTGGTATAAGGAATAAAAATCAAATCTTTTGACAGAAAAAATCTTAAAGGACTTAGTAAAAAAGTCCTGGATGGAGTTGATATTATATTGTTTGAATACATTGATATTTTTGATATTTTAATAGATAATTAATTTTTATCTGATAAGATCTATTAAATATCAAAAATATCTACATTATCATACGATCTTATCTTAATAAGATCATATAATAATGTAAATTGTTAGCATGTTAATTGATCTTGTATATATATAGAGAGAGAGATATACAAGATCAATTAATATAATAAAAAAAATTAATGATTAATAATTAATATAATTAAATATATATATATATATATATATATATATATATATATAAATGGATTAGTTGCGTAACATTTCAAAAACTTGAAAATATTCTTCGTCTCATCACGATTTCTTTTTGAAAGTGCATCACGCTTATTAAAAAACTTACTTAGATTAAAATATGTATTATATTATGACATTTTTGTTTTAATCCAATGTTCAAATCAAGTCTAATCCTATTTCTGTTATTCAAATAATTTATAGGACAAATTTAACTTTATCGTTTGATTATGGTTTCAATCATACTAACGAAGAAATAATTGTTTTAATCACTCAATCTAATATGATCAGTATTTCTCAACAATTTACTTGATAGCTATTTGTTTTGAGAAATTTACGTAGAAACAAGCTTTAAAATGTTATTTTTATAATAATAAATTTCTAAGAAATAATGCGTATATATATATTGCTGTGTCCAAAAAGTAAGACCAATTTTAAATTTTAAATTCCTGGGGCTTGTGGAATTTCAATTTTCTTTCTTTTTAGGTTGATGACACTGTCCTTGACATTTCACTTCAAAATATTCGTTAGTGTTTGAGTTACGCTTGGCTTTGTGAGAGGCTAAAACTGATTCCGGCGCTTTTGAAATGTCTGAATTCATTGAGCAAAAAACTTTCATTAAATTTGTTTGCAAAAACTTATAGAATGTTTCAAAAGGCATTAGGTGAGCGTTCCTATATCGAATAGAAATGTTTAGAAGTGGTATAAACAGTTCAAAGAAGGCAGAGAACGCGTTGAAGACGAAGAGCCCTCTGGTCGAACCTCAACCGACGAAGCTCACGTCCAAAATATTAAAGATTTGGTGGTTGCAAACCATCGATTTACAATTAGAGATCTTGCTGCTGATGTTGGAATTTCAAAAGGATCGGTCAATTCCATTTTGGGCCTCAAACACGTCAAATCTCGATTGGTACCGAAAACACTGAATGCGGCAGCTCACCCTGCATTGATTCTTCGTGACAAAAAAGGAAGCCCATATCGTTTCACAACCACCGTATTCAAACCGTCCGACTTCTGGCTATTCCCTAAACTCAAAACACCACTCCGGAGACACTGTTTTGAGTCGATTGAAGAGATTCAACGTGAATCACCGCGCGCTTTGAAGGTCATCCCTGCCGATGACTTTTAGCATGCACTGGAGATTGGAAAAAAAAAAGTTGCCATAAGTGCATTGTGTCCGAAGGGGATTACTTTGAAGGCGATGAAATAAATTTGGAAGAATAAATAAAGAGTTTTCGAAAAAAAAAATAATTGGTCTTACTTTTAGGGCACAGTAATATATTGGCAAGTCACGGTAAATGTTTCAAAAATTATTATGTATAAACTAAAAGGACTGCAAACAAATCATACTCGTTGCCTAAGAATTTGAAAAATCCTTGCATAAGTAGAATAAGGTTGTTTTATTGTTTTGAATTATTACTTTTTCATACCGACATTGAATGATTAGCTCGTATTTACATCATGGATTTAATATCGTTAACATCATTCTGTCGGTTATCTACATCTTGTAAGTAAAATTTTACTGTTTCATTCATATTAATGATCCGCTTTAAAAAAATTTTGTTGTGTCAGATTATTTTTTAAAGAATTTTTTTTTCATGAAAAGATTGTAATTCCTCTGCGAAATGCATTGCAAAATTGTCAACGAGTCAGATAAAATACCTTACCATTCATTTTCCTTAAATATAATATTCATACAAGATGAAGACAAAATATTACCATTGTTATCAAAAATGTATTTCAAAATAATCTTTGAATGTAATGCTGTAATTTTGGTGTCATTGGATAGTTAACTTTTAACAGTCTCTTTACACAATAGATTTCAACAGAATTGATAACGAAAACTTAAGTCGTATTTGTTTTCTTACAAATCAACATTTCATGTCAGAAAGATAAATATAATAAAGCTTGTATCTGAGGATCGGATAATCCATGTGTTTCAGCATAGATAGTGAGATACAACCTTAAAACTGATGTTTGATGCAGCCTGCATGCATTGCAGTTTTCCTTCATGAAAAAAACACCATTAACAGGCTTATTGGAACTGTTTATTGCATGTCAGTTATAAAAATTTCAGCCATGGTTTCTTTATCAGCAATATAGAGCATTTTCTCACTGAGATTCCTCAATTTGCGAGTTTCTAGACAAGATATTTCCAACCCAAGGGATTGGAAAAGATAGACCAATACCATGGCCTCCATCATCATGAGAAGTAATAACCATTGCCTCACGGATATTACTCCTCTTGATTTCTTTCTTTGCTGGCTGTATCAAAGACAGATACTTTGCCTCTTCAGTTGCTGACGTTGAAGAACTGAAGTTTAGTATAACAAATGCTGTGTGTGCTGTTACCAGAAGACATATTATAAAGGACTTAATAGATGGACCAATGCCATGGCCTCCACCATCATTAGGAGTAATCATCATGGCCTTAAGGAGTATAACGAAGTATAACAGATATTTAGAATAACAGGTAATGTGTGTACTACTACTTGAGTATGATGTATAATACTTGAATAATCATCAAGGAATATAACGTAGTATAACACATATTTATTATAACAGATGATGTGTGTACTTTTACCAGAAGACATATTATAAAGAACTTGATAGATGAACCAATACCATGGCCTCCATCATCATTAGAAGTAATCATTATGACCTCATGGAGTATAACATAGTATAACAGATGATGTGTGTACTGTTACCAGAAGACATATTATAAAGGACTTGATAGATGGACCAATGCCATGGCCTCCACCATCATTAGGAGTAATCATCATGGCCTTAAGGAGTATAACGAAGTATAACAGATATTTAGAATAACAGGTAATGTGTGTACTACTACTTGAGTATGATGTATAATACTTGAATAATCATCAAGGAATATAACGTAGTATAACACATATTTATTATAACAGATGATGTGTGTACTTTTACCAGAAGACATATTATAAAGAACTTGATAGATGAACCAATACCATGGCCTCCATCATCATTAGAAGTAATCATTATGACCTCATGGAGTATAACATAGTATAACAGATGATGTGTGTACTTTTACCAGAAGACATATTATAAAGAACTTGATAGATGAACCAATACCATGGCCTCCATCATCATTAGAAGTAATCATTATGACCTCATGGAGTATAACATAGTATAACAGATGATGTGTGTACTTTTACCAGAAGACATATTATAAAGAACTTGATAGATGAACCAATACCATGGCCTCCATCATCATTAGAAGTAATGATTATGACCTCATGGAGTATAACATAGTATAACAGATGATGTGTGTACTTTTACCAGAAGACATATTATAAAGAACTTGATAGATGAACCAATACCATGGCCTCCATCATCATTAGAAGTAATCATTATGACCTCATGGAGTATAACATAGTATAACAGATGATGTGTGTACTGTTACCAGAAGACATATTATAGAGGATTTGGCAAGAATCGCTTTGAAATTCTCAAGCTACCAGGGGAGCACACGTTGAAGTTTTCAGAAATACGTGTACTTATTAAAAATTTTATAACATCACTTACAACGTATAATAATAAACATATGTATAATTATGATTGTTTTCGCACAATAAATTTTTATTATCAGGGCAAGACTTTGCTCTCACTCTATATATTTAATTCGTATATGTCAGAATAGGGGAAAGTAGTAATAGTCATCCGCGCGTTATAAACTGCTGCATCATTTACATCAAAATAAGAAGAACTACATTAAAATTCCAATATATCATTATAAATACCAACCTTCGATGCTCTAAAGTTGCTATATCACGCTTAGACAGAATCACTAAGGAAAACTAATAAAATATGTCATTGAAGAAGATAAAGAAAACCTAAGCTGCTAGTGCCCTAGATCTTAACACATCATCTAAATCTTAACTCTCAGATTAAAGCACTTGGTATTATTATATTTTTATATACGGGCTGATGGCCGAGTGGCTAGCGCTCTATTACCACAAGTTTCGAGTGCGAATCCCAGCGGGGCCATGGATGTTTATAGAGGTTCGGAATCCAAGTAAGCCGTAGGTCAAATAAGAGTGTTATGAGGCTTAGTCGGTCTTCAGCCCTCGTGGTACCTCACTAAAACGAAGCTGCATATTACCTTTAGCCATGGCTCAGTCGCCTGCGACAGGGTCTTCTGGACCTGGTGTAGGCTTTCCTGCACCAGGGTAATTAGTAACAACAGTATTTTTATAATTATGTATTTTAACAACAACAGCATTAAGTATTACAATTAAAGTATTTTTACAACAATATTTTTAGTAATTTTTATATAAAATACACATATGTATGTATATATAATATTAGACATATTAACGTCTAAAACATCTTAACGTCTTATATTATTGTTATTTTAAATTATTACATTTTAGTGAGTAAATTCTATGTGTTATCAATAAAATTTAATGACCAAATTAATCAATAATGTTTAATATTTTGTATAAAAATTGATTGGTCATGGATTCTTAAACAACGTCTATTGGGAAAACAGGTCTGTAGACTAACGACACTCAATACTGAAAAATTCGAGAAATCTTTAAAGAAATTCAATGCTTGTTTTGAATAAACATTAACCGATTATTTGCAACAAAATTTGCTCATTTGTTTTTCATACGTTTGCTATTCGTCATACTATCAAGTCAACGCACTTCAAACGAACCGAGCGAAAGCTGAGTTTTTAAGGGAGAAGTGAGTCACTAAATTAACATGCACGTGACGTGAAACGCATGTAATCTAAATAGATATGGTTATCTGGATATTTGTTTAGGCGTTTGTGTAGCGGGATTCACGCATCTGGGATCACGAAAGAATTTCTCACCACGCTTCAGAGAGGGTGAGGATTTTTTTTCTCTCTTTATTTGGATGAATATTGCAGGACATATATGTCTCTATGCGCTGAAAGACAAAAAGTGATTTATTAAAAGTGATGGTAATTACGTAAAGAAATATGACTGGAGAACATCATTCTTTTCCCATATTTCATGTCGTAGAATTGTGGAAGCTTTTTTTGTGGAAAGAGTTTGGAGCCTATTTGAGAGAGAAAAATCTAAAAGCAGATTCTTTGAGATTAATGGATTTTAAAAAATGGATTTTATTGATTTATCTCAATATTTAGAAATAGATAACAACTATGAATACAGTAGAAACACGAAAAAATTTAATATAAATTTTTTTTTTTCAAAAGCTATTTATTAAACACTGTATTTTTAAGAAATATGAAATTAAATTTTTGTAATACTCTATTTAAGGCTTTAAAAATTTTTCGGATTTGACATCCCTTGATATTTCTGGATGTTTGGATGTGATTAAAAAATAATGCCACGTATATTTAGTATAAATACGAAATATATTGTGACATTTGCGACGAAAAACATTTTATCAAACTTGAAATAGATAATTACAAAGTCTTGTAATAATCTAATCTTAGTGAAAATTTAAAAATTGTTTCACTAAGCTTAGATTGCGTATTCATTATAGATGACTGTAAATGATTGAATGTATATCAATATGAAAAAATATAAAATTATAAGAATTTTCAAAAATATTAATTAAATCAGTTAATGCTTCCATAATAAGTATGCATCAGGCAGGAAATATCAGAATTCGTAATGCATGAATAGAAATTATGTGCATTTTAACAAAAGTCATTTTAGTATTTTTTAATATAAACGACAGAAAAATTTATGAATTTTCAAAGGTAATTTAGTATGTGTCTCTTAAAAACACAAAAAAGAATTTTAAGAAATTTAACAAAAAACAGTTCTGTATTTTATTTAAATACTACAAAAACTTCTATTTTTTATTAAAAAAACTTCATTATTTAGAAAAAAAGGCATTTTAATTTTTAAAAAAACAAGGTCTGAATTTATTTAAAAATTTCATGAATAATAATTCTTGTAACAATAAGAAAAAGCAATTTTTAGTATTTGTTTGAAATTAATTCTGTTTTTATTTAAACAAATGTTGAGAAATAACTAATTCTATAATTTAAATTTTAATATACTGAGTTTAAAATGAAAATGATTCATTCATTAAATTGATTTAACTACATGCTTTGAGATTTGTGCTCGCTGAGGCTGCTTTATCTCAATTTATCTAAATGCTGTTAAAATACTACAGACAAAATAGCCAATAGCCAATTCGACAAAAGTGAAAATTAAACCTTTACAAAATAAACTACTCTAAACTCGAAATTCTTGATTTATCACAAATTCAATTTTAAGAGAAAGGAATCGTTGGCCGTATCCGTTAAAGTTATTAATTACAAAGAATTTTATTATTTTTTAATCACGACTTTATTAGAAATGATGCCATTGGCCATAGATATGTGCATGACGATGATGTTGAAGATTATTGGAGCTCATTGGCCCCGTTTAGGGGCTTCATGTTCTGTGGGGACAAACATAAAAGAATGAAAATATTGGCAATGCCCAGAAGTTAAAGGGATTCAGTGAGGATTTAAAAGGTATAAAAATTCAAAAATGAATTTAGGTAGGGTAGAACAGAATATTTCTAGGTCTTTTAAATTTAGAGTGAGTTTCATATTGTTCGATCTCTTGAATGGCCAGATGTTGGTGACTGTCAATATTATTGAAGAATATTTCTGAAAGCTTTTTCCAGCACTTTTTGAGAGTTGTCAGGGAGATGGATATGTATGTAAAAATTCAGTATTATCCTTATATCATCACAAGAGAGTTACCACACTATACCATTTTGATATCACAAAATTACTAGCACCAAATTACTGTGCCTAGATTTGTTTGGTTTGTCGCTCTACGGTCATTTTTGTGCACACTTTGGGCTAACTAGATCCGGGACCTATAATTTAACGTGGATTCCGGACCACCTACAAATCCATGCCTATGCATTAATCTATACATTAAGCCTGTGGTATAACAAAGGCCAGAGTGCTAACCAATTGGCCACCAGGCCACCCACTGTGCCTAGAGAGGAGAGTGCTAAAGTTATAGATGCAAAATTCGAACCCTCAACTTTTTTTTTGCACATTAGATAGCACACTTTCCCACTAAGCCACAAATGGGAACTTTTATTTTAACTAGAGGAATATAATAGTTATTCAAGTCAATCAAACGTCATTGAAATTTCTTAATTATGAGTGTCATGTTTGAACTAAGCCAAATTATTTTGAATCTAGGTACTTTTATTTCAAATCTGTTATAGAAATTGTAGTAAACATTACTAATACAGGTAATTATATTGATTTTTTTAAAGTATTTACTTTATTATCTCTTAAATACCATTTAAAAAGTTCTTTTATAACTTAAATTTTACAAATAATAAAAAATCACAGAAGAAAATTTGGTTTGCTCTTTGATATTCATTCTAAACAATTTTTTTAATTGAATGCATTAATATTCATTTAGTGATCGAACACGAAAAAAAAAATATTTTTGGATTGTCTATTCGGTTTAACAATCTGATGATTCGTCTAAAATAAAAACGAGGGAGGCCTCTTATAAACTAAAATTGATTATTTCGATTTGTAATTCGTCATAAATAAATTTCACTGCTTTTTTTTTTTTTTTTTCCTATTCTTACCAAATTCTTAACTTTAGATCCTGTTACTGTAGATCTCAAGAGCTAATTCTGATCTTGTTTGCTTTAAAACTCAAGATTGATATTTAATTTCATAACATTAAAACAGACTTACTATTATCATTATAATTCTTTATCATTTCAAATAGATCGTTTCCCTTACTAATGGCATTTTTACAGAAAAATCTTAAAAGTTATCGACATTGTTTCTTGTTATATATCATATAGCTTTCTTTAACAAATAATAAAGCAAACTTAATAATGTTTACATTAAGGATTTTTAATTTAAATTAATAATTATCTAAATTTTAAAATAATTTGTAGTAGAATAGGTAATATTTATCAAAAGAAATTTTAATTTATGGTATATGTAAGTGAAATTTGCATGCAGGAAATTTTTTCATATATTCATTTAATTGATAAATATTACCTATAAATATGTTAAAATAATAATAAAAATATTACATAGGTATTACTTAAACTTTTATTAATCATAATGTGTTAATCACTATAATATTCAACAAAATTCATTTCATAAGTTTTAAAAATTCTCGAATCCAATTTAAGAAATTTCGATATATTTATTTTGTTTACGCGTAAATCCATGTGTGTGTGTGTGTGTGTCAATTAAGACAATAAAAATGTAAGTATAGTTGCAGATGAATTTTGATTAAATTAATTACACTAGCCTCAGTTTAAAAAAAAAAGTTTTTAAATGGCAAATTATTAGTAAAATTCTATAACATATAACAATAGCTACTTTTGGTTACCTATATTGTTATTTTTAATTTACATAACATAAATGATTTCCAGCAAGATTATTTATTATTCAACACAAAAATTAAATTTTAAATTTTTATATATTAAATTAAAATATTAAAAAATATTACGCATGTCAAGTTTTAATCATTGGAGGTAAAAATGTATGGCAAAGTACTGTAAAACAATAAAAAAAAAAAAAACTCTTTCACATCAGGTTTCAATGTTACTGTTTCAGATTTCAATGTTACTGTTTCAGATTTCAATGTTACTATTTCAGATTTCAATGCTACTGTTTCATTCCAGATTTCAATGCTACTATTTCAGATTTCAATGTTGCTATTTCAGATTTCAATGTTGCTATTTCAGATTTCAATGTTGCTATTTCAGATTTCAATGTTGCTATTTCAGATTCCAATTTCTATTTCAGATTCCAATGTTGCTATTTCAGATTTCAATGTTGCTATTCAGATTTCAATGTTGCTATTCCAGATTTCAATGTTGCTATTCCAGATTTCAATGTTGCTATTTCAGATTTCAATGTTGCTATTTCAGATTTCAATGTTGCTATTTCAGATTTCAATATTGCTATTTCAGATTTCAATGTTACAATTGTCGGATTTCAATGTTTTCCCGTTTCTAGAGAACGGTGTCTTGATCATATATTTTTACGTTTGGCTGATATTCTCTGTAACTTTTGATTTTTTCATAAAAAGATTAGTAAATAAATTGATGTATTGAATTATATACAGTTAAAAAATTTTACTAATAATGAGAATAAAATATTTCTTGTAAAATATAAAGCTATACGCAAAATCTTTTTACGGCTAATTTCCTTATTTCTATCTGTTAAACTAAAAACATCCCGCATAGTCAATTGGAATAATTAGATTGCAAATTTTTATATAGATTAATTCCAATAGGCTTGCATCTCTTTAAATTAAATCGGGAATTGGGTTTTATTTAGGCAACATTAAATTTTTGAAATCAATATTGAAATATATTCCCAAGAAATTTAGCCTGAACGATTTTAATTAAAGTAATGTATTTATTTATATGTTGGGGAAAACTTCATGATGACAATGATTAACACAAATTTCATTTATTTTTATGGCAACAAAAATTTTTAAACAAGATGTTTTTATCCAAAATCACGCATTATTTACTTCAGATTCCTTAATTTATTTTATCATGCAATGCAAATAGTTAAAAAAAAATTTGATAAAAATCCTATTCTGTTTAGCCTCATTAGCTCAAACCCAAAAGAAATTTATGGTAATATAAATACAATATAATATAAATATAGTCAATTTTAATGACTATATTTATATTATGATTGTATTTATATTACATATATTTATTTCGGGTATGTTAGTACCTAATGTCGAGATACGGCCCCTGGGGACACTTGTTCTCAATTGCTGTGGCATAGTATGGATTCAACGTAATAGATCTTCCCGAATAATCGTAAGTACTCCATATTTGTGATTTTATTGTAAAAATTCTCCAATGCCCTAGCGGTCGGCATTTAAAGTATTGTTTCTGAATATCGTGTATTTTGATGTAAATCATTACAGCAGATTTGCAGCAGATTCAGTGTTAAGTAGGGTTGCATCTCGAAAACCTGATGTACTAATTTTGAACGAAAATGCTCAGAGATGGCATCTGGAGAATTCGTATCTTTTATTCCAGAAGCAAAAAGAAGGAACATTTCGGCGTGCGGATTTATTATGCCTATTTTCAGCATATACACAGAAGCTTTGTCTTTTATCTGAAGCTTGAAATCAAACAAACTACTTTGTAAGTTTCTGTATTTATCTGGTCACTCCACACCGATATTTAAAATATTATGTTAATTATTTTAGAACTCTTAATTATAATATGTCTATTAGTAAGATATATAATTTCCTACAACTTTTTAATGTCTACCTGTCTCTCTTTCAGGATAATTAGCTCGACTGCCGTCAAAAATGAGTGTGTCTAGTGTCGAAAGTGCTTCTCCCGTCAAAACGACAAAACGAGAAGCACTTTTCGCGTCCATATCAACATGCCCTCCTACCACGCCCATCACCACAGTGTGCGCCCTCATTCTGCTGGTGGCCCTCATATACGGTACCCTGTGGGGACTCACAGACGACAAAGCTTTGCCAGGAGGGCCTATCTTTGGCCTGTTTGCCCTGGTCGTCTTGTGTTATCTCGGTGGACAGTTCATGAGACTTTTCAAAGTTCCCACTCTTTGTAGGTAAGTACAAATAATGAATTTAAAGATGTATATAACATATGATTTCAATTTAAAGATGTATATAACATATGATTTAAATTTAAAGATGTATATAACATATGATTTAAATTTAAAAAGATGTATATAACATATGATTTCAATTTAAAGATGTATATAACATATGATTTCAATTTAAAGATGTATATAACATATGATTTAAATTTAAAGATGTATATAACATATGATTTAAATTTAAAGATGTATTTATGTAATATATGTTTTAAATTTAAAGATGTATATAACATAACATATGATTTAAATTTAAAAAGATGTATATAACATATGATTTAAATTTAAAGATGTATATAACATATGATTTCAATTTAAAAGATGTATATAACATATGATTTAAATTTAAAGATGTATATAACATATGATTTAAATCCTTAAAGATGTATATAACATATGATTTTAAATTTAAAGATGTATATAACATATGATTTCAATTTAAAGATGTATATAACATATGATTTCAATTTAAAAGATGTATATAACATATGATTTCAATTTAAAGATGTATATAACATATGATTTCAATTTAAAGATGCATATAACATATGATTTCAATTTAAAAGATGCATATAACATATGATTTCAATTTAAAGATGCATATAACATATGATTTCAATTTAAAGATGCATATAAATGATTTCAATTTAAAGATGCATATAAAATGATTTCAATTTTCATTTAAAGATGCATATAACATATGATTTATGATTTCAATTTAAAGATGCATATAACATATGATTTCAATTTAAAGATGCATATATACCAGTATAATACCTTCCTCAGGTTCAACTATTAAAGGTTAGATTTCAGAAGCTATGAAAGGAAAATTATATATATTTAAAATTTATGTTTAGAAATTCAAGGGGTTCGATTAACACAATAAGGAGGTATATGACATTGAAAATGACCATTTGATCATGTCTGGACATGCTTTTTACTGTTCTGCGGGACACCATACACATTTCTTGTAATATAATTCTTGTTAAAGTATGTGATTACTTCCCGTAGCTTCAGTTAACTGCCTGATGACCAATTGGCTAGCGCTCTGGCCTTTGATACCACTAGTTTTAGATTGAAATCTTGAAGGTGACATCGATGTTTGTTAGTGGTTCGTAATCCACGTTTAACTGTACCTCTCGGTCTAATTAGCCCAAAGTATGCAGAAAAGGATCATAGAGCGACAAACCAAACCAATATTTACGGGTAAAGATTATGATTTGCCCTCATACACACTATACGTTGTCTCGCACATCAGGATTACAAATCAGGTCAAGCCACATTTCCTTCGTATACAGCCTCATCCTGCCATGCCAAAACACATTTATTAAAAACACACAGTACTTCCTTTTTCCACAAAATCACCCATTTTTCAAGCACTCTAACTCGTAATTGACAATGTGATACTAGTCACTATACGCTCTCCCTTTTCGTCATTTCAATCAAAATGAAATCTAAACCATGCCAAAATACACGTATTGAAACACATTATTGTGTTGCAAAAATATTATTTTAAAAATTAGTTATACAAGTGGAATTCCGTCCTGATAGTTTTTAATCCTCTAAATCTAATGACTAAAGTTATAATATATTTAAAAGCAATAAAAATTCTAAGAAATATTTTGTAAAAAGCAATGAAATATTTTGTAAATTTTGTGTCAATATTAATGCTATTTTTAAATTATTTTATTTAATAATATATGGAAAATACAGAAAGATTTTAAAGGAATGTTTTTTGAATTAATACAAAGCAGAAATATAGTCCTTACAATACATAAATAAAGATATTTATTCATCTTGAAAAACAAAACAAACAGAAACTCTGTATTCAAACTTTAAATAGCCTATTGCTTTCGTATATATTGCTACTATTCAACTTTTTATTGCATGAATATCCTTTGTAGTTATTTTTTATTTTAAAAATATGAAAGACACAGCAATCTTTGAATATAATGTGTTTAGTTTTACTTTTTACATAAAAATAAAACCAAAATTTCACTTCTATTGAATATACCAATATTTTATTACCTTCAGACAAATCAAGCAACAAAAAATTCCTCAGTTCAGTCTTCTAGAGTATTACATCAACTTTATAGCAAACTTTCAACTATTATCGCTCTTTCCAGACGGTATCGCTGATTTATTTGTTTTATTTTTTTTATATCGCCAGTTAAAGATAAAAATAGAAATCAATTTATCTTGCACAGAAAAAAAAAGGAGATCGTTACGTCCTCTGAAATAGATTTCATAAAGATTAGTTAACCTGCACTGGAAGTGATAATTTTTATTTAATTCTCAGAAAGAAATCTCATTGTTTGTAATAATAAGAATCAATATTTTAATTTAATGTCAATATAACATATTATTTTATTATAATTACGGCAATAAGAAATAAAAGTTCATTTAATATATTTTTGTCCGACTCGTGAACCAGTGGTAACGTGCGCAGTTAGCTTTAAGAAGGAATCGAATCCGTTGGTGGCTTCGATTGCTTCCACTCACTGCTTTGAGAAACAGAAAGACTCGATTCGAGGGTCAATAAATAGTCTTGCATCCATAACCAGGCTGTCTGGTGGGAGTTTTTTGGTTTGTCTCCATAAGACACACATAAGCTATTCGTGGCGAATATCTCATCAGCGAATCAGAGAAATACGAAACCGAGCAATGTTCAACAAAAAAAACATCTTTAACAAACTTTTTAGGCATCAATTGTTTACTGAGTTAGTGCGAATATAGGAATTAAAATTGTTGTTTCTTACCCCACTTTGACAGACAGCAAGCATCTAGACCAAGTCCATGAACCCGTGTTCTCATGAAAGAAGGGAAGGGGGGTGCAGCTTCTGTTATGATAGAGCGCACGTAGGTAGAAGTCTGAATTGACTCCATGTCGCTGAAGGAAGAGGACGGTGCCCTCCAGGAGGATTTTTAAGGGGAACTATATATGGAAGAAAACACCCACCAGGTAATCTACTACTATGTTGAATATTCAACTTAGTAACAGGTGGTCCGACTAACGAGCAAGATGCTGAACTTCCCAAACACCGTCGAGTTTCCACGCTTTTTGAAACAGTGTCTGCTGGGCCAAAAGCAGCCAGCAAATTGAACATCAGTCCTAAGGCTCACTCAGCGGCGCACGTTGCCACTAAACCACGAGTCGGCATTAAAATTGGAAAATAAGACTTAGGATTTGATACTAGCTATCTTTATTTAAGCTCACTTAAATGAATATTATTTTTGAATTAATCACATCGTGATCTTTTTTTTTTTGTGTGTGTTGCACAAAATTCCCTGACTAAATGAGAAAAGAAAAGTTTCTTTTGAAATTTTTAAACATAACTGCCCAGCATTTGCGTTTAGAAAGAGAAAAATCCGTATAAACTCCTCATCAAGCAATTTTTTAATTGTCGATGGGATATTTTACAAACGCTGCCTAAATCAATATGAAGGTTCCTTGTTTCTTCATTCTGCAAACGGACCAATTTTCCATTGTATTGTACTTTTCTATTAGACATAACTGTTTCCTCTTTATTGTATTTGAGATTATTTTCAATACTATATATCCTTTTAACTATCTTGTATATTTTTAATCTTTTTAAATTTAATTTTAATTTTCTTTTCTTCTCTGTATAATATAAACATTGAAAATTGTTTTAAGAAGTTCACCACAATTACAACCTTTTTCTCGCCTCTCCAACAAATTCGACTAATGAAGAGCTAAAAGTTCTTCTTGAAAAAGGAAGCAAAAATAAAAATGTAATGACAGCAAAATGTAAATTAGCTTTATAATAAAAAATATTTTGATAACGTCTATTATTTTAGTTGAAAATGGTACGTCGATTAGAATAATTTCAATTGATCGCAAAATACAAAACGCATACAAAAATTATACATTTTAATATATACTGAAAATAGCTGCAAAAATATATATTTACAACTTCAATCAAAAAATACAAAATGAGAAATAATTAAATTTATTATGTTTATTCTTATAAAATAATTTCCTCCATATAAAAAATTAGTAATGCAAGTTGCATACTGTCTTATATTTAGAGCATTATGCTTAAAAGAAATGTCATTGTTTATTGAATGACTAATTATTATTATACGCCGTTATCATATGCTAATGAATTATTTACTATCTAAAAAAAGGGTAAACAAGCGAAATGATTGACATTCTTCAGAATTGCTGACTT
Organism: Caerostris extrusa; assembly: GCA_021605095.1. Taxonomy (NCBI): domain Eukaryota; kingdom Metazoa; phylum Arthropoda; class Arachnida; order Araneae; family Araneidae; genus Caerostris; species Caerostris extrusa. The sequence goes on from BPLR01015609.1 coordinate 110,531, forward strand.
TTCCGTTACAAATCGTATAGTGAACAAACTAAGAAAATAAAATTAACTCTTTTGATCTTTTTGTCTATTTAGTATGAAGAATAATAGATTAACATTTTATTTAATTCTCATTATAAAAAGTCAATTTTTTTTTTTTTGCGTGGGCTTTGAAAAGACTATCAATAATTTTTATCAATTCATCGTAATCATCATAGGGACCATAAAGGATTCATTTTCACACTCTTATATCGAAAGATTTTTAAAAAAAAATATTAGATATGAAAAGAAAAAAAAATGTATACTATTTCTTTTGTGTATTATAATACTCTCTACATGTCTTAACTTTTTTAAAATAAGTGTCCTTTTTTTATTTTTGAAAATTTTTCTGAATTAAAATGAAACCAACTTTTAAAAATAAAATCAATGCTTGATCAATGTATGAAAAATTGTAAAAAAAAAAAACTCAGATCAAACATATTTCC
>BPLR01015610.1:0-57491 GCA_021605095.1 Caerostris extrusa
TTCCATAAAATGTATGGAAATTTTATTGCTAACAAAATTATTTTTGTAATTTTTTATCATTCCTTTATTACATAAATTTAATATTAATAAAATTGCTATATTAAAGTAAATGTTTTACTAACTATAGAAAGGATTTGTATATTAGAACAAATTTATTTATACTATTCACTGAAATAAGCGCTATTAAAATTAATCATTTATTTTCTTAAAAATGTTAGAAAAATTAAGTGTTCTGCTTATTTTAGAGCCGTTCGACTTTTAATATATAAAAAAACAATATATAACATATATATTTTTATGTACATACAAATTAATCATATGTTTACAAAATTATAAAATTCTCATTTTTCTTTATCGTTTAACAAATCTCATTTTTTGAAAACATGGACTTATTTATTACCTGAGATTAACTTCGACATTGATACAAGTACCTAGCGAAAACGTTTTCTTACCAGCCTTATTTTAACTTCCAAATTTTAAAAAATGGCATTTTAAAAAAATAACACTTGTAGTGAAAAGATAATTATTAAGATTAATTGATGAATGGATTTTAATAATTAGTGCAAAGTTTCCGTTTGGTATATATAAGAACAAGATAGCAAAAACCATATAAGAAAACATAACAATACCACGTCAATGTGTTGATGTTTGACAGAGTTGAATCCTTATTCATAATTCATTAATAGAATTATCATTAAACCTAATTTTTAAAAACATGAAAAATTCAGATCTGTGATATCCTTACACATAACTTACCAAGAACAGAAAACAGGAGTTGTAAAGTAGACCATATTTTTGTCTTTCATGAAATTCAGTGCACGCGTATTTCCTAAAATGAAAAATCTCCCTGCCTTATCAGGAAAGCAATAGCATACTACACCATGATAGAATCCGGAAACTTAATTTCCCAATTGGAGGGAAGGCAGAAAAAAAAAAAATTCACTGAAAGAGAAGAATGCTACACCATGGTAGAAATTTTTAAAAAAAGAACCTTAACATATCAAGAATAGAAATACAAAGGGGTGTACGTAGACCATATTTTGCCTTTATTGAAAATTCACTGCACGCGTTTTTCCTAAATGAAAAAAAGTTCCTGCCTTATAATAGCATACTACACCATGATAGAATCCGGAAACTTAATTTCCCAATTGGAGTAAAGCAAGCAGAAACAAAATTCACTGTGGACCGAAAAATATTTCATCTATTCAAAAACCACTCAGGCTTCTCCAGGAAGTCAGAATAGATAGCACAGTTGTCCATTCTTCTCTTCTAGTGAAATGTTTGGAAGCATTCTCACAAGTTGAAAAGCCTCTCAAAACAAATTGTCCGAAAGAAAGCAGCCATATAAGTCAGATTATTATTTTCAGTGACTGCTTTAAGTCCACGAAGGAGCTTACTGACTAGATCTGGTAAAAAATTGTAAAATAGCGACCCTTTTGGAAGAAAAAGAAGCTTTCATCGCTTTTCCTCTCGGCGTTCTGTGCTAGGTGATTTAGTTAAAAATAATGCTTGATCTGGCGTGGTGCCCGCGTCTCGGAAGCTTATAAAACTGTAACGAGTAGTTTTCTATCGCCGAAGCTAAAGATCGCAATGGATGATTTAATATTTTTGCCAGTAGTCTCTATGAAGCCTTCAGTCTTTATTTCGGTTATAGGTCTTTGGAAAGTAGTCAAAATAAAACATAGAGTAAATGTGATGAGAATTTTTTATTTATCTTACAATAGAGTTTTATATCCTGAGAGAAAATGAACAATAAAATGAGTTTCATAAAAATAATACCAGGACGTATAATTCATGTAGGGATATAATTGCATTAGAAAAAAGTTTTTGTGGATAAGAAATAATTTATAGGCAAAAGTAAAAATAAAAATTAAAAGAAAAAAAAAAAATAGATAAAAATTTAAAAAGTAATAAAAATTAAAAAGTAAATTATTTTTTTAAATAAATTATATTTCATAATATACTAAATAGCCTAAGCACATTATATATGTTACAGTGAATATAATTAATCGGTGATTATTCGTAATCATCAGTGATTATGCATAATCACCGAAATAATCCACAGTATCTCCGGCAATATATATAACCACAAATTAATTATCACAAGTAATTAATCCACAAATCTCCGCCAGTATATAATTTGATTATACATAATCACCGTTATATACTGACTGAGATATTCCATAATCACCAGAATAATCACATTTACCGTAAAATATGTACAAAATAAAATATTCAAACAAATTAAGTTCTTCGGTTTTACAACTTTAATAATCAAAAGGAAGGTTAAAGATAAATGGTAAAAAGTGGTAAATATCCTTGTAAAAGTAGCAAATTAAAGTGAAATAAATATCATTATCTATTCTTTCAAGTTTCCATATCTCATTGACAAAAATATTTTTTTAAAAATAATTATTGGTCTGTAATCATTTACGGATATGGTTGTTACATCAGAAAAATGATTGAATTAAAAAAATATTGTAATTATAAAAAATAGCTTTTTATACAAAGTTATTATGTGAAAGGACAAATATTATAATATTTTACATACAACAAGCAATTTTCCAAACTTTTTTTTTTTTTTTTTCTAATGCAGCTGGCAAACACTTAGACAGCTTGTCTTGATGCCTTAAGACAAGTGCTGCACAGACGTACTCTTTGCATTACCAGGGGGTGCGTGTAACGTGAGATAAGCCACGGATGCGGAGTAAAATCTGCCCCCGCAACGCTCTACGATCTTATTAGACCGAGACCTACAGTTAAAATGGATTCGAACCACTACAAACATTCATGGCACCGCCGGACACGAACCAGAAACCCGTACCGAGCATCAGAGCGTTAGCACTTGGCCATTCAGGCCCTTTTTCTCCAACCTATAATATAGATTTTTTGACTGCTGCAGAAAAGTGCTTCTAGTATAATAAATTAAATCGAAACATTACTTTTTTATGTTTTACATGAGGAATAAATATTCCAAAAACAGCTTTTCTTTAATTTTCTCTACTCTTCAAAACAATTTTTATTCATTAGAACTTAACGCCATTTATATGATATAAAAACAATTTAAAGGAATTTTTATTAGGATCTAAAATTTTGAATTTCAATGAAAAATTCGAGTAATACAAAAAGAAAAATGAAAAATTTGGGTATAATATTAAATGCCCTAGACTATTATACATGTTCTCATCAAATTTACCAAATATGACTAATAATTCATTTTTATTTCTTGAGTTCAATGAAAAACATCCACATATCCAAGTTATATCTATTTTTTTTTTTTTGTTGCAATGTTGATAAGATAAACAAATTAGTTAATTAAAACCCCAATAATTATTAACAATTATAATTAGCAAAAATTAACTATTTGACACTGCTTGATCGATTTGCTTGTTGGAGATTTTTGCAGAATTTTTAATGATGTAGTTTTTAATTCCTTCCACTTTTGTGCTAATGAATTCTATCCATTGCAAATTTCTAAAAAATTTTGCTGCTAATATTTTTCTGTGATGCATTAATAATAAGTTGACAAAAAGAGGAATTATGCCATCATTTTTCTTCACTTGTAATCTGCGCCTCATTTCACATATGGCACGAACATCCCACCAACACTCTGTAAAGGAAATGCATTGTATTCCTGAACATCTTTTTAGCCCACATTCGCATGTCGTGAGAAAAACTCGGATAACAGCCTGCAGTCGAACTATTGATACAAAGTTTTATTATTAGCACAATCATCATCGAGTCTCCTTGTTTCAGAAGGCAGTAGCTATAACCCCAACAAATTCGATCCTTCTGCACTAACTGCGCACGTTAACACTGGTTTACACATTGAATTAATCCCAAACTATCATTGATGATTTTGAAATTTCACTTGGTGTTTCCCAGAGGAGGGTATCCTTCTACCATATGGAAGTTTATTTATACGCCTGATTTATCACTAAAAATATATAATCTACATTATTATTAGATTTTATTTTAAATAATAATACACATCGATATATTTTCTTTACATCCTTGTGTATGTTCTACATTTTATATTCCTTCTTATAAATTATTTGGCTTGCATATAAATTTTCATGCAATGAAGTTCTGAAAAGACCGACGATTTTAAATTAGAATAGCACGATTCTAGGGTTAAATTCATAAAATAAAATATGAAATTAATTATTTGTCATTATAAATTTATTAATAAATTTTATTAAAAAAATAAAAAAAATAATAATAAATTTTATTAAATTTATTAAAAAATATAAATATATAAAGTTATTGTAATTTTTAAATACTGCAATACATTTTATTTAAAAGCTCAAATTATTTTTAATTTCCTGTCTTATTAACTTTCTACAAGAATTTTTTTTTTTTTCATTCTTCATCAAGTCCTTTGACACTATTTTATTTACTATTTTTTATGTATATAATGGGAAAACAAACTGGATATTCAAAATAAACATATTATCATAGTTAATAATAAAGAAATAAATTAAATCTTCATAAAAATATTAAAATTGCTTTGTTTGACAGATTCTAATTGAATAATTTATAACTCGTAACATATCTCATCAAAATATTAAAATCCTGTTAAATTATTACATGATTTTGGCTACTTTCATTACAATATTCTTCAAACATAATTAAAAAATAATTAACTTATTCGCATATTTTCAATTCATACAGCTGCGCAGATAATTATAAAAAAATAATAGTTTAAGTGCTTTTTAATAAAAAAAAAAAACCGTTGTAATCTGCTTGGTGGAGCAAAAAAGTGAAGATGCATAGAATTAAAAACTAAATATTATATTTAACGATAAAGCTAATATTTAGGAACAAACTCTAATTAAATTAATAAATTTTTATTTTAATTAAGGACATGCTTACATGAGTCCCTCTTAAGATACAAAAACTTGAAAGGAGCTTTTAAGTTTAAAGTTAGTTAAATATTTTTTTATATTTTAATCATGTTTTTTAAATTTTAAGGAATTAAAGCCTTTTTTATTTAATTAATACCATTAATAGTAAATTTATAACTGAAATAAATACTTGTGATGATGATGTCATTGTTCGTTTTATACATGAAGCGAAACATGTTTAAATAAATTGAAGTTAATATTCATAAATAAAAAAATATTTTTCTTTAATCTTCCTATATTATTTCTATAAAATGTATGGAAAATTTATTGTTAACATAATTATTTTTGTAGTTGTTTATCATTCCTTTATTAAAAATTTAATAATATTAAAATTTCTATAATAAACCAATTGTTTAACTATTGAAAGTTTTAAATATTAAGACAAATTTCATTTTTACTATTTACTGAAATAAGTGCTATTAAAATTAATCATTTTTTTTAAAAATGTTAGTAAAATTAAGCATTCTGCTTATATTTTAGAGACTCTCAACTTTTAATATAAAAAAAAAATCAAATTATAACATAAATATTTTTATGTAGTTCAAAATTAATCATATGTTTACAAATGATGAAAAATTCTCATTTTTATGGTTTAACAAATTTAATTTTTGAAGATATGGACTTATTTATTATTACTTGTGATTAACTTCGAAATTGATACAAGTACCTAACGAAAAAAATTCTTACCAGACTTATTTTAACTTCCAAATTTTGAAAAATAATAGTTTTTAGAGAAACAAACACTTATAGTGAAAAGATAATTATTAAGATTAATTAATGAATGAATTTTAAAAATTAGTGCAAAGTTTCCATTTGGTATATATTTGGCAAGAACAAGATAACAAAAACCATATATGAAACATAACAATACCACGTCAATGTGTTAATTTTCTACAAAGTTGAATCCATATTTAATTTTTTTTACCAAATCCATATTTAAAATGACTTTATAAAATTAGTGCAAAGTTTCCGTCTAGTAGCTACAAGAACAAGATAACGAAAACCAAATAAAAACATAACAATACCATGTCAATGTCTTGATGTTTTACAGAGTTGAATCCATATTCATAACTCACTAATAGCCTAAATAAACCTAATTAAACCTAATAGCCTAATTAAACTTAATTTTTTAAAACATGAAAAATTCAGATCTGTGATATCCTTAAACATAACTTACCAAGAACGGAAAAAACAGGGGTTGTAAGTAAACCTATTTTTTGCCTTTATTTAAATTCAGTGCACGCGTGTTTCCTAAAGATGAAAAATCTCCTGCCTTATCAGGAAAGCAATAGCATACTACACCATGGTAGAATCCGGAAACTTAATTTCCCAATTAGAGTAATTCAGGGAAAAAAAATTCACTGTGGACCGAAAAAAATATTTCATCTATTCAAACCACTCAGGCTTCTCCAGGAAGACAGAATAGATAGCACAGATGTCCATTCTTCTCTTTAGTGAAATGTTTGGAAGCATTCTCATAAGTTGAAAAGCCTCTCAAAACAAATTGTCCGAAGAAAGCAGGCATATAAGTCAGATTATTATTTCAGTGACTGCTTTAAGTCCACGAAGGAGCTTACTGACTAGATCTATGGTAAAAAATTGTAAATAGCGACTCTTTTCGGAAGAAAAGAAGCTTTCATCGCTTTCCTCTCGGCGTTCTGTGCAAGGTGATTTAGTTAAAAATAATGCTTGATCTGGCGTGGTGCCCGCGTCTCAGAAGCTTATAAAAATGTAACGAGAGTAGTTTTCTATCGCCGAAGCATTATTCATTTTCTTTTCATCTAAAGATCGCAATGGATGATTTAATATTTTGAGTTGGGCAGTCTCTATGAAGCCTTCAGTCTTTATTTCGGTTATAGGTCTTTGGAATGTAGTCAAAATAAAAGATAAAAGTAAATGTGATGGGAATTTTTATTTATCTTTCAATAGAGTTTTATATCATGAGAGAAAAATGAACAATAAAATGAGTTTCATAAAAAAAGGATACTGGGACGTATAATTCATGTAGGCATATTGTGGCATTAGGAAAAGCTCTTTGTATTCAAGAAATAATTTGGAGGCATAAGTAAAAATAAAAAATAAAAGTAAAAATAAATAAATAAAAATTTAAAAGTAATAAAAATTAAAAAATTAAAAGTAAATTATTTTTTAAAATTATTGTTTTTAAATACATTTTATTTCATAATATACTAAATAACCTAAGCACATTATATATGTTACAGTGAATGTAATTAATCGGTGATTATTCGTAATCATCGGTGATTATGCGTAATCACCGGATTAATCCACAGTATCTCCGTCAGTATATAACCACAAATTAATTACCACTGGCAATTAATCCACAAATCTCCGGTAGTATATAACTGTGATTATACATAATCACCGTTATATACCGCCGGGGATTTGCAATATTCACCAGATTAACCACATTTACAGTAACATATGTAGATAATAAAATATTCGAACAAATTAAATTTTCGGCTTACAACTTAAAGAACTGAAAGGAAGTTAAATATAAATGCTAAAAAGTTTTTAATATCTTTGTAAAATGGTAAAATTAAAGATAAAACTAAATATAATTCACATCCATCTTTCAAAAGATTCCCATATTTTGACAAAAATATTTTTAACAAAAGAAAGACTCGGCCTATAATTCGTTTATTTAGGATATTGTTGTTATATTAGAAAATGATTGAATTAAAAAAATTATTTGGAATCATAAGAATTAGCGTTTAAGTAAATTTTATTATATAAAATGACAAATGTTATAATATTTTATATACAAAATCCAATTTTCCGGCATATAATATAATTTATTGTTGACTGCCACAGAAAAGTGCTTCTAGTATAACGCATTAATCCAAACGTTATTAATTTATTAGTGTTTATTACTTTATTCAAAGATTTACTATAAAGCTTATAGTAGAAATCACGCTATAATTTATTAATAATATATAACCAACGCATATAACTCTTTTCGTCACGTATAGAACATAATTTTTTCACATATTTTATAATCAATTACACTGTTTTCTTATTACGACAGTAAAATCATTTATAATATATTTTGATATACACATTATGATACAAAATTATGAATTATAATGTATTTTGATACTTTATTGTACATTTAAGCAAGCATATGACAACAATTAAAACGAATTCCATAACTTATGATCTTTTTTTTATTTGATTTTATATAATAATCTAATACTATAATTTTTCTTTAAAGCTATGTATACAAAAATGTTTATTGTAACACTAATTAAAATTTTAATGTATATCTACAATTCACAAAAACAACTGTAAAGCTTACACAATTTTTATGATTAAATAATAAGTGTTACTTACTTCAGTGCCTTTTTCATATGTTTGTAACTTTTTTTTATTCTAACATTTATTGTACAAAAAACGATGTTGGGGATATCTACAAAACTAAATATAATCGACATAATAGAACGGGTAGTAAATTCTAATTTGACCCATCTTGAAAATACTAAACTAAATAAAAATTAATTACATTTAAATTTCTTCATTATTTATATTATTAAATTAAAAAAAAATCAATCTTATATATTTATTTAACATTTTTTATTGGCTAACATTTGCAGTGGTTTAAAGTAGTTTCTAATATTAATACATCTTGTATTATAATAAATAATAAAAAAATCGCAAAACCCATTCCGAATCATTTCTAAATATCTTGAACATTTCGTAATTAAAATTGAAATGACATTTCTCTAATTGAAATTAATAATATTTCCTCCGAAAATGGAGTTATGGCTCTTTTCTTTATCGTTCCGAGAAAGCAATTTAATAAACTCTCTTCAGAGAATTCAGAAGTTCATTCTATTTTTACATGAAATGATGGAAGAAAAAATAATAGAAACTATTTAACTTTAACCCATGCTCAAAGATAAGTGTCAATGCAGTAATAATTTTACTAACAACTTTAATGCTTCGTTGAAATTGAAAATATATCTTTGTTAAATAATAGCGATTATAAAATTGAGATTTAAAAGAAAATATGTATAGTGTAATTTAAATAGAATTTGAACAAGCCGAGTACTAATATTATTGATAGTGATATAAGATAGAGCTTGCTGCTAAAAACTATTAACAATAACATAAATTTATTACATTATTTATCAGAACTTAATGAATGTTTTTTAATGGTGCACATTTGTAAACAATTTAATATAAAAACTTAAATTTAAATTTTTATTTTCTAAATTTTAATATTTATTATTTCATTATTATTTAAATATTTTTCTGCGTACCGATAAAAACTTCAACTTTTCAATTTTCTTTCTGTTTTATATGTTAAAATATAATTTTTTTAGCTGTAAATCTCGTAAAAAAATGTGTTTTATCTCATTTTTCACACAATGATTTTTGCTTTTTTTGAAAATACTTACTTCACTATAACATTCAGATTGGTATTTTCCTAAATATATTTTAATAAAACTATTTAATCAAACAATTCGTCAATAACTGAAAATATTTTTGTAAAAACTGGAATTTCATTATTTATGTGGTTTCTGAAGGTTAAGACTTAAAATAATTTTATTTTCTTAACTTAAATCAAATTTGCAAGTGTAATATCGTAACAAATATCGTCCCTTTTAATTTTTACCTCATTAACAACATGTATATTGTCGTATAAATACTTCTCAATAAATGTTTTAAGTATATAAACTATGTAAAACAAATTCTGAAACGACTATAACATAAACGTCGATGTAAGCAGGGATAATATTAACTTTTAAAGTGTTTTGAAATACTTTATTAGATTTCTGAAGAAACATAAATGTTAATATATTAACTATTAGAAAAATAAACCCTTAAAAACGTTAATAAATATCACACATGTTTTAGAATAAAAATTTAGAACTTCACAAACTACCTCTCAGCGGGAGCCCGATATCAAAAAGAAGCTCTTTAAAAATAAGTCATCGTCCCTCCGTTTTGATTTAGTGACATTTTATGCTGCTTACCTAAATAAATGAGGTGAAAATTCAACAGAAAATATTCACTTCGTGCAAGAGAGAAAAGATTTAAGCAGCTGCTAGTGACGTTTTACTCTTTTCAGTTTTTACGTGGATGATACATCGTGAGAATGACCTAATTTAATGTCGAGAATTCGGTCTCTAAATTGTTTTTTATCTGATGATGAAGATACAAAAAGAGCCATGTTTAAATTGAGAAATTTAATTCATTCAAAAAAAATTCTAGCGAAGAAAACAATATTTATGTTTACTGTATTTGGTTGCTTTAGAGTAAAAAAAAAAAAAGTAATTATATTTAGGATAGATGATTATATTATTTTATTATATAATAATATTATATTATTTATTAATATTATAGTATTTATTATTTTATTATATTTATTATTATTAGTTATATTTAGGATATAACCAAATTAATAAATTTCCATTTTTTTTTTTAAGTTCTTGCTGTTTTTATTTTAATCCTGAAATGTCAAATTTCCTTCGAGAATGATCTAATTTAATGTCGAGAATTCGGTCTCTAAATTGTTTTTATCTGAGGGAAAAAGATAAAAAAGAGAGGCATGCTTAAATTGAAAATTTATTCATTCAAAATTCCAACGTAGAAAACAATATTTAAGTTTACTGTACTCTGTTACTTCACAGTAAAAAACAATAGTTATATTTATAAGTAGAGTTATATAACCGAATTAATAATTTTCTCTCTCTTTTATTTTTTAAATTTCTTTCTGCTTTCATTTTAATTCTGAAATTTCAAGTTTCCTGCGAGAATGATCTAATTTAGTGTCTAGAATTCGGTCTCTAAATTGTTTTATCTGATGAAAAAGATACAAAAAATGAGGCATGTTTAAATTGAGAAATTTAATTCATTCTGAAATTCCAACGAAAAACAATATTTATGTTTACTGTACTTGGTTGCTTTAGAGTAAAAAATAATTATATTTTATATTATTTTGTAATAAATTGCTAATGATAGTAATTTTTTATATTGCATCATTTGGAAGAATAGTTGTATGATATTTTTTATAAGAGTTAATTAACCTATTAACTTTTTTTTTATAAGATTACCTATTTTACTTCTTAATATTTTATTATTTAATACGAAGATTTTTAAAATCATAAGCAATTTCAATATGCAAATTAGTTATAGCTGTAAGAAAATAATTTTTTAAAAATAATAAGTAGTATAACTTAAATATAATTAACGCTCACACTTTCTGTAGTTTTAGTTTAAGATTTTAATTAGAATTATCTTCAATCAGAATATTAAAATGTACAAAATTTTACATTTTCAAATTTGTTTATGTGTCTAATGCAAATTTTTTTTTAATAAAATTATTTATTGTTTACTTTTTTGCTCATGTATTCTAAATAATTTTATTTTGAAGAACTTATTTTATTGGATTATTCTTTTATTAAAAACAATTGTATAATAAAAATAGTATAACCAAATTAATAAATTACCATTTCTTCTTTTTTAATTTCTTGCTGTTTTCATTTTAATCCTGAATGTCTGAATGATTCCTGCGAGAATGATCTAATTTAATGCCAAGATTCGAATCAGCTAAAATTTATTGTGATTGTTTTTATCTATTTAACAAGACTAGAGAGTCATGCAATATTAAAACTGATATAAAAATAGCTGTAAATATCCAATTTTACTACAATGGATGAATTGTTTTAAAAGTTTAATTAAACTTGTGTCCTAGTAAAAAGTTAATCAGTTTCTATCCTTGCCCATTTTATTGACTTACAATGGAGGTTTCGATCAATGAATTTGAAAACTATTTTAAATGAATAGCAAAATTGTGAAAATCTCTATCCATAATGTACTTCAGATATATTTGATGACAGATATTATTCATAATTAAAATATTTGAAGACATAATTAAAAATCAGAAATTTCAGTTGCTAAAATTTATGGTTAAAAATAAATAAATACATAAATTATTAAAATTAAAAAAATTTTGCTGAATAATAAATTTAATACACTTGTACTCCAATACATTTATTACACTTGTTAATGTTACATTTCTTTTCAACGTTATTGTAAAAAATTAAGTCATTACAATCAATTATACCATACTATATTCTAAACTTCACACTGAATAATAATATATAATCATTAAAAAATTATATTTGTTTAACGGAATTGTTTCTGCTGTGTTAGATAAGTGTATCTTGGAGACATAAAGGATTGGATAGGAATTAAAATTAAAATTCATTGAAGAAATATTGCAAAATATGAAAGCGTACAAAAACAAAAACATCATAATTGCAGTTATATTATTATCGATTCAACTCAAAATAATGTAGTCTTCGAGATTGTAGGATTCAAAAATTTTTTTTTAATATAAAGTTTGTTTTATTGCCTCTTACATAATATAAAGTGTTTTTTATATCTAAAATTATTTGAAAGTTAAATTTCGTCAATGTTTTTATTATTTATATTATTAAAAAAAGATTTTCCAGACAACATAAAATGACAAATGTTATATGCAATCCAGTTTGTCTTGTATTTTAAAAAAATATTGGAACTTACCGACAAACATAAAATTTTTATAGTCTTAAATCATGACCCTCCTTCCTTAAATCCATTAGAATTTATTTTAAATCCATTAGATTATTTTGTGCACTTTGCTATTAAGATGCATTAAACTGTAGGGCTATTTTTTCATAATTCGATTATTTTAATATTTTTTTTATATATTGGTTTAAAACATTTTTAATATGGTCTTTTGAGTACAATAATAACAGCAACGAAATAAATTCGAGAATTTCAATTTTATTTTATAGTCTTCATATAGTAATAAAAACTTCCTTCTTGTTCATTGAATAGTTATTTTTAAGAAAAGTACTATACGTGAATGTTTAAAAAAAATTTCAGTTTTAAAATAGGATATTTCAAAGCAATTTATTGCTTCTTTGAAATATTTCAGGTATATAACAGGTATTTTTTCCACTTTTCTTATGCATCATCTTCAACTTTCTTTCATTTTTGAATCTTCTCACATTTTCTTCTCTGTTGGTTGTCTTAAAAAATGTGCATATTTTTTTCTTTAAAAATATTTCATGATGGACGTTTTCATGCCATATTCACCAACTTCAAAATTTAACCATGACAGTATATATGGAAATAAAGATAATATTATATTGTATACGTTTAAAAATGCTTGAATAAAATGTAATGAAAAAAATATAATCGTGTTCAGTTATTTTATTATTTTTTTCAAATACAATCTACAATAAAAATTGTAAAATTTACATAGTATTTTAGGATTTAATAATAAGACTTTCTTATTTATAATGTATGTTTGTTATGTATTTTTATTATGCTTGTAACTTTCCATTTTTAATCTAAACTTTTATTATATAAAAATCCCATATTACTCGAAAACAAACTTATTTGGGAGATATCTGTATAACTATTAAAGAATTCGACATTATAGAATGGGTACGTGATTCTAACATGACCCAACTTGAAATTATACTGCATGTTTGCAAACTTTCATGTAAAAGTACTCATCCTATTTCAAGTACTACCTTTGTTAAAAAAGCTTTTCTCGTAAGTGTTTGACGATAATTGCTGGTTTGATTCTTCTTGACATTGATCGATTACAGTGATTGATCTCTAATTCTATTAAAGAACATTTTCATTAAACGTTTTGAATTATTTTAAGGCATGTCATTCGAAGTAATTTTGATGCCATTCGTCTTAGACATAATAGTAGGTCACAAAAAGTGTAATTTAAAAAAATCCGTGATACTTAATACAATGATCGCTGTATTTCATTTTGAATTTAAATTGTATATCATTTTTTAAATTTAGCATTTATTATATGATTAAAAAAGAACTTCCAGCAATGCATGAGATACTTTTATTTTTAAAACCATGCACTTATATATATATATACCATCAAACACACACACACACACACACACACATATATATATATATATATATATGTGTGTGTGTGTGTGTGTGTGTTTGATAATAAAACTATGTTTCTAATTCACTAAATGTTAGTTGTTTGCTTTTGTGTTCATGTATTGTGTCTTTGCATTTATATAAAGAACACGACACATAACACATGAACATAAAAACAAATATTGAATTATTCGTCAGATAAAAGACAAAAGTTAAGACGTTAAAAATTTGATTTTAGTTCGAAGGAACAGTAAAAGAAATGTATACAAAATTAAAGTGTGGTTAGAGAGCTAACAGCTGCTACATTAATCATGCTTTACATATAAAGAATAAAAAAAGAAACATAAAACCGAAGGTGAACTGACAAAAAGCGTATTAGAAACTCGGTCATTCTACTCGAGGAAAACTGCTACCAGTATTCGTTACACGCAAGTTGCATAACAAAACCATTATAGCAATCATAATGCAAATATCCTGAAGTTCCTCCCATTTGAACCTTTAAAAAAGTTCCGATGTTCGCACACAGCTGAAGCGATGAAATTGAAAAATAAATTAACAAACAGAAGAATAAAATTGTTGGATGGTAAAAAAACTGCATAAGCAGATCAAACAAGTACATAATAATTTAAATAAAGGCACAGTGTTAAACACGTTGTTCAGGAAATTCGTAAAACCCAAAATAAATTAGTAAATTCAAAGGAAAATAATTATGATATAATGGGGATATAGCTTTTACAAGGAATATGCATCCTCAGGATATTATAATGCATATTATTCTAGCTGTTTAAATGATTGGATCTATGCCAAACACATCTAGCGACGTAATCCGATAACATGGAGTATATAGAAACCTTCCATATAGACCGAAGTATACTGATGTATGGATTGAAAGCAAATTGTCAGTGGCCGCCTATTTTATAAGTCATATAATCTCTGTCTGTTTGTTAAAATATGGCGGTTTAACGTGATCGACTACTTTCTAGGTAAAATTACTGTACGTTATAATCATTTCGATTGGGACGATTTATTGCCCGCAGTTTGGTGTCCGTTAATTTGCAGAGTGATAATGTAAAATGCCACTTTCTCAAGCTGCTATTTATAATCCTGAGGATGTATAACTGATTCTGTTGGTATATATATATATAAATATATATAACCATTTTGCAAGAGAAAATTACTACTGGCATTCGCTATACACAAATTGTATAACAAAAATATTATCGCATTTATAATGCCGAAAACCGGAAGTTTAAAAATTGTTCAAGACCTGAAGCAGCAGCGATGAAACTGAAAATTAGTAACAAAACAGAAATATCAAAAGTTTGAAAATCTGAAGCTGCACTGGTCAGATAAAAAAAAAAAGAACTCAAAAAATTTATACAAATATTACAAACTATAATATTACATTATTATAACGCGGTTTAAAACATGTTGTTCTGGAAAAACATAAAACGTACTAAAACCAATAAAAAAATTAAATTAAATTAATTATAACTACCTATGGTACTCTTAGGACCATATTATAACTGTTTTCCATGTGACTGGAAAGACTCATCTAGCGACGTATTCGGATATGAAGTCGTCAGAAGTATCTTGATCTTAGAGTTGGTATGATATAAAAAATTGAAGAAAAATAATTTGACAGTTTAACGTGTTTTATAAAGCAAGATTGGAGTAAACAGACACAAGTGTCTATTTATAACGATATGTGCATTAAGCGAATGATTGGTTGTCAGATTACGATCAACAATTTGAAAATGTAAATTATCTGAGTTGGAAGATTTGTTGCCGCTGCAGGATGTTCTGTTAATTAGCATCATGTGAAAGTTGAATGGGGGTATAAAAATTGATGAAACAAAAAATTACAATTTTTCGGAAGAAATTGATTGCAGTATTTATCACAATGTGAATAATTTTTGAAAATGTTAAACCATAGCGAAAATTCAACTCTCTTCAATTGCTAAATTTATATAAAATAAATATTTGTTGCCGCTGCAGGATGTTCTGTTAATTAAATTTATATAAAATAATTTTTAGATTTGATTGTATTTATCACGAATAATTTTGAAAATGCAGGATCAACTCTCTTCAACTGTTAAAATAAATAGATTTGTTGCCGCTGCAGGATGTTCAGCATTGTGAAAGTTGAATGGGGGTATAAAAAATTGATGAAACAAAAAATTACAATTTTTCGGAAGAAATTGATTGCAGTATTTATCACAATGTGAATAATTTTTGAAAATGTTAAACCATAGCGAAAATTCAACTCTCTTCAACTATAACTAAATTTATATAAAATTGCAGGATGTTCTGTTAATTAGCAGCATGTGAAAGTTGAATGGGGGTATAAAAAAAATTGATGAAACAAAAAATTACAATTTTTCGGAAGAAATTGATTGCAGTATTTATCACTGTGAATAATTTTTGAAAATGTTAAACCATGAAAATTCTCTCTTCAATTAGCTAAATTTATATAAAATAAATAGATTTGTTGCCGCTGCAGGATGTTCTGTTAATTGAAAGTTGAATGGGGGTATAAAAATTGATGAAACAAAAAAAAAATTACAATTTTCGGAAGAAATTGATTGCAGTATTTATCACAATGTGAATAATTTTTGAAAATGTTAAACCATAGCGAAAATTCAACTCTCTTCAACTATATTGCTAAATTTATATAAAATAAATAGATTTGTTGCCGCTGCAGGATGTTCTGTTAATTAGCAGCATGTGAAAGTTGAATGGGTATAAAAATTGATGAAACAAAAAATTGCAATTTTTCGGAAGAAATTGATTGCAGTATTTATCACACTGTGAATAATTTTTGAAAATGTTAAACCATAGCGAAAATTCAACTCTCTTCAACTATATTGCTTATATAACATAAATAAATGAATAATAAATATTTTCTTGCCCACACGTATATATTGTATATTATATTATGTTATATTATATGTCCTACAAATTTTAATTATTTTCGTTTTAGGAGTATTCTATCAAAATAATTTGGAGATAGATGAAAAAATACATTCTGATATACGGATAAGTAGATGTGGATAGCTTAGAAATTTAAATTGTTTAAATTAGAATTCAAATTAATAAAGATATAAATACCCAAGATATATAATGCTTAGATCACAATTATATTGCTGATTTATCTGGATCAATTTTAAAGATTGCCGAACGAAAGAAACGAGAAGTGTTATTTTGCGAGAATAAAAAAATTAATGTTAATTACAGCGTGTAATTCTAGAGAATTGAAACTGTTCCTTATTTTCGAAAAAAAAAAAAAAAAAAAAAAAAAATGTTTAAGCAACCACATACTTTTCTTTTTGTAAAGTCTAAAGAGTTCAACAAACTCTCAATGATTGGAACAGCTTGTGACCAGAATTTCCTGAACAAAATATGGATAAAAAGGTTCTGTTAATTAATTTAGAATGTAAAGTGATGACTTAACAGAAAACTTCTTTCTTCCTTTTCATAGCACTCATTCATGCATTTCTCATTGTTTGTTGATTTTTAAGATACACTGACTCAGTTGAAAACATTATAAAGCGGGACATATTTATTTTTCAAATAAAAATTTAAATAATTAAAAATTTAATTATTTTAATATTTTAAATTAAATCATCATTTATATTCATTTCTTTAATATAAGATTAAACGCCAAATTAATGCAAACATAGCTGTGTTACGAATCGATATATAAAACATTAATTCGTTGATGAATGTTGCTGATTTCGCAGTTATTTCTGAACAGTTACAATCAAAATTAAAACATAAAAAATATACATTTTAAAAGATTTAAAAAAGACACATTAATAAAAATATAAGGAATGCATTCAGTTTCTACTACAATTCAATAACAATTTTTTTTTTTTAAGTATATTAAAACACGTAAATGCATTTTGAAATTCTTTTTCGTTCAAACACACTTCAAGAGAACTACAATACGATTCAGTTTTTAAATTACTGTAGATTTCTTGTTTAAAGTAAGTCTATCTGGTTTAAGTTCATTCGACCTATTATTATACCATCAACTCAGTATAAAATGCAGAAAAATCAATTGATTGGAGTTATATGCAAATTTGAATATACTGCCACAAAATGTAAATTTTTCAAAAACTAAATTTCTTCATTTCGATGCATTTGTTTGTATTAAAATATTTTAAGATGTTGAATTCTACCCAACAACATTTACTTATTGTAAACAAAATAAATGTTTATAAATTAAAAAAGGATATAGCATTAAAAGTAGTTCATGAAAATATTTATTGCATTGCCATTGTTATATGCATAAAATTTTGTAAAGATTTCTTATGTGTTTTTATTTAACTTGATTGCAAGGTTCAGCATACATTCGAATACCATGTATTGAATCTATTCAAATAGAAACTTCAGTAAACTTCAATCTCCTATCAATTAAGCTATCCAGTTTGCAGTGTTGCCTATTTAATACTTTACAGCTACAGAAATGAAGATCATCCAAATTCCAGCTGCCTACCAAGATTATTCCTGCTTCGCAATTACTGGTCCATTCTTAAAGCTCTCTAAGGAATCCAACATGTCTATAAATTAACTCTCTTTATGCTATTCCATATTTAGACTTAAAGGATGTAAAGACCATGTATCTATGTGGTCTATTTATTATATGCATTCCCTAATCAAACATTGTACAATTAGGCATTTCATAAGTACCCAACTAAGCCGGTATAAATTAAGGCCTTATGTGTATTCTATTTATATATTAATACATGCATTGTAACAAATTCTTATTCTGAATTCTCTGGTTTCTTATTCTTATTTTTATTCAATTAACAGCCAGGACAAATCAAAATATTAATTTTACATGCTATTTCAATTTTAAATAATACTTGATTTTTGTATAATTTATTTAATCAATAAAACATCAAAATAATAGTAAATATTATTCGTAATGATGCTGGGAAACTATTTGTAAGTATTTAATGTACAAAAATTCCATTTTATGTAGAATCTCAACATATAAAAACACTAATTTAAAAATCATGAGAAATATTTTTAATTATTATGCTATAGGCAAGTATTAATGTAACTGTTCATTTAACTATGTTAACGTAAATTAGTGGTCAAACCCAGTTGACAAAATGGAGAATTAATGGTTACTTTTAGCAGTGGTACTCGAACTGGATGAGAGCATTAGGAGTAGACTACATTTAACACAGGTTGAATTCGTCTGAACTTCGATTCAATTAGATTCAATTCAACACATTTGAATTCAAACTTTGGTGCAAAGTGATGTTATGAGTAGGCAGAATTTCAACGACAATCGATTCAACTGTCCAGATAGTAAGGACTAAATAATAGCAGTTGATTTTAACGCCTGTTAAAAAATTTAGCTCTTTCAATTGAGTAACATTTCATCCAGTTTCATTAATTTAACTTCAGTTAAATTAAACTCTCTCACTCGTGGTGGCGTTGTTTTTTTTAACTCCAGATAAGTTTAACATATTTAAAAAATTAAAGCATGTTTTCCCCATTTCTTTATTGATACAATTAATACTTTTGTATTTTTATTATTTTCTAATAGTATTTGAAGAAGAAATTATTGATGCAGAATGCAGTAAACGTTTTGCAAGTGAAATTTCTCGAAGTACTTAAATATATCATATGTTGAAATATCATATAATACATGCAAGATATGATATTATACAATCAATATTTTTTTTTCCTAATTCACCAATTTTATTAAATTTTTATCAACACAGTTTGTAAAAATGTGAAGTGTTAAATGAATAATCAAAACCGACCAATTAAGAAAGTTCTTTGTTTACAACATGTTAAGAAATATTGGACAAAAAATTCTGAAAAAATGAAAGAGTGTCTTTTTTGACCGAGAATAAATTTTATAGATGGATCAACATATTATCAATGGATCGGTTTTTGTTTTTGATTTGAATATTCATTTGCTACCTTTTTAGAAATGTACATAAGAAAAATTATTATTATATAAATATGAAAAATTCATATATTCAAAATCACATTTTTAAGGAATTTCTATAATCTTATTATAATGACAAATAAATTTATTTTATTCATTTAATCAACATATTCATCGTGATTGAAATTTCCAGCGAAAATCCTTTTCTAAATATTACCTCTCGTTTAATATAACATTTTAAAAAAAGAAATTATCAAAATGCTCGTATTTAATTATTTTAGTCCATATCGATTTCGAATAAGTCCAGATTAATTTTAATGATTTTATTCCAAATTTATTTACCAAATTTGGTCCAAACTGATTATTTTGGTCTATAATTATTTTTTAGTATATTATTCAGAAAATTTAATTTTCTACGGATGAAAATCAGTGAGGTGGTTATGGAAAATATAACACAAAAATTAATATTTTTCTTGATAGATCTACAGGTAAATATATTCTAAGATTCATTTCAAATTAATGCATAGTATTCCTGCACATAATTTAACTACACATTAAAAATTAAGTAGTGTTAAATTTAAAGGTTAATATTAACCGTTAACTTATGTTATAAATAACGATTAGCATCATTAAACACTATTAATTGTTTCTCCCTCTAAAATATTATATATATATATATATACATAACATTTTACAGAGGAAGGAAACGAAGTGTTTTATGCTTTTAAAATGCACAAGCAAAAAGTACAAAAGACAGTATTTCTGAAGATATTATTATCTATAATTTAAATTATTAATTAATAATGGTTTGACATTTTTGGTAATACGTTTTAAAAATTTAATAATTTAAATATAAAATATTAATAATTATATAAACTAAAATGTATTCATGTAAAACCCTTTATTTAACAGTAAAATCTTTCTTTTAACAAAATATCACTTTCAGCAAAATTTTATTTAAGTATGACCATTTATTTAATAAAGTATCTCATAATCACTTGGTTTTCCGAAAAAATCTGAAAAATAAAATTAAATTAACATTTCTATTTTAAGTAAAAAAAAAAAAAAGACAACCGTACCTAAGCTTTAGGAATGCGGAACACATTGTGTGTTTTATGGTATTGAAGAAGAACAAAAATTCTTTTAATGATGCTTTTAAATAATCAAAAAAAAAACATTAATTTTAAAGACTTTTAGCTTTCATCAGAGTTTTTTACGCAGAATATTTAAATTTTGATTTTTTATACTATTTATTTTAGAGTATTAAACCTTAATCTTTAATTTTTGTTTGTATTTTTATCGAATTATATTTTAAGGGATAATTCATTTTAATATCAAACTTTCTGGAAAATAAGTAAATTTTATTACTCGAATGAATTAGTAATAATTTGTTACAATACTATGTGATAAAATTATACAATACATTTTTATATTAGGAAACATTTCTATCAAAAATATTTACTTAAATTTCTTGTCCTTTACCCAAAAGAAGTATTTTAAAATACAAGCATTTGTTTCGACATTTAAAATTGCTACAATTATTGCAAATATTTACATAAAAGCATAGTTTATTATTTTTTTAAGTCATCTTCTTTCTATACTGAAGAAGTACTATCAGTATTTGACATCAAAATTCAGTAAGTCAGTTTAAAAGAATGTACGGTTAATATCTTTTTAAGGGCATTTGCTATATTGGCGAGTCATAGGGGAAAACCCAGGAAAATCTTAGAAAATTTAATTGTTAACCCAAAATGCTGTTAAAATCTTTTACAAATTTGCTTGTTTACATAAAGGTTTCTTTAGCATTTTACCAACCGTAATTTAAGTCATACATCTTCGCATGTACCTACGTATCTCTTCGTATTTCATCTTTTAATCGCATAAAACATAGTTAAATAATAAATGTAAATTTTAAACTGACAAACATTACTAAAATTCAATAGGAATAGATCTTTTACAATAAAAAAAAAATATTAAAAATATATCTTAAATTAATGAGTGGCTGTCTTATTGGTGAATCATACAGTAGAAAATCCCTTAATCTTATAGCACAATTAAACTATCAACGTGAAATACTCATAATCATTATAAATAATCATTTAGCATTCTACTATATTCTACTATATGAAAAGTTTTCCATCGTTTTACCACTTGCAGTTATTGAAGACATATCCATTCACACTAATTTACTGGACTGCAAATAGTGCATATAAAATTTCCTCAATATTACATCTTTCTTAAAATTTCATGGTAAATTTATATTATGTAACATAATTCAAACTAAATTCAAATTTTTTCAAAATTTTTATAGTTAATTTGCATGCAAATAGAGAAGACCCAAACAGTTCCATTTCAATTTCATTCATATATATATATATATATATATATATATTTGTCAATTGGCTTTGCAATAGGTGAGAACTATTCTAGTCATTTATGGAAACTCGTAAGTCCAAATCATTTGGATAAGGGACCAGAAAAATCGATCCAAATCTATTTAAATGATATTTATATTACGTTAACTTCAATTTCTTTTTTTATTTTTACTTTGTCACGATCTCATATGTCTGTAATGTAGCAATAAAGCAATGATAAGCAATATCTTGTAAAACTACATATTTTTAGATGACATGCATTTTGTGGCAGCTTAATCATCATCTAAAACTACTTTGCATACTTCAATATGTTTCAGCCTATGCATAACATTTAATTGACAATTTGAGATATTATATGAGAAATTGTCTGAAAAATTTTCAAACGGGGAGTTTATGCACAGTTTTATACAGAAGAATAAAAATAATACTTGAAATAAGATTAGTTACATTTCCGCATTCCTTTATTTTGCTGAAATGTAAACTGCCCCATTACGAAATGGAGTAAATATCTAAAACAATTTAACAGAGCATTTCAAGATACCCATTCTAATATGTTAATGGAAGAAATACAAGTTACAATTACAGTCAACAACAAACAGTGGAATATAGTTCAGTCGTTCTTTGAGCAAACATCAATTATGAAATTAGGTTTCCCGTTAAGTTCCGCCAATTCCCGTTAAGGGAAACACTATACCATCATGTTTAACACTAGAGCAATATTCATGAGGGAGCAATTACGATAATGTATAGGCGTTTGTACATCCATGATAGCTGTGTATGCATTAGTGAGACATCGCTGGTGCTGGATGCAACTAATTCCGTGGAAATGTTAGGCTACACTGGCTACTTTTAGATGGCACAGAATAACTATAGAAATTCTCTTGTCTAAGTTGCATTAAAGATATTAATGAATCATAATATACATCATATATGCTTTAATAATTCCTTGAGATAATAGTTGGGTTTTTTTCTTTGCATATTTTATGCTATTACATTTAATCAATTAATGTAATCACTAAATGTGTTGGATACGATATCCGTTCGACAATTTTGTTTCCTTTTAAAGAATATTTTTTTTTTTGCTGGAATTCATTTAATTTCTTTAATTTGAGATTGTCCTCACAATATCTTCAAAATTTGCATAGAAAATGTTAATAGCTATCAAATTATTTACCTTTTTGTGCAACTTAATCTAGTATAAAAATTTGCATTCAACTGAAATTTAATATGTATATAATTTCTTCAAAAAAAACATTTTCAATTTTACCCTGTTTTTTTTTATTTTTAAATTGATTAACACTACAAAAACTTGTATCTAGACAAGTTTTGTGAAGTGTTAATCAAAGTATATAGACATATAAAACACTACTTTGATTAATGCATGTATAATTTGTAAAAAGTAATGTATAGTAAAAAGTGTATTGATTTAAAAATAAAAAAAAATAAAATATATTTAAAAATAAAATATTTCCACCAGAGGCCCAAACATTTTTTTTTCACTTTTAACAGAAAAATAAAAAATGTCATAGAACATTTAAAACATATTTTACATGTCTAATGCATACAAACATACTTTACAGATATGTAAAACATACATTTAAATAATTGATTTTGATGCTTGTTACATAAAATTCTAATTTAGAAACATTTTTACTCTTTTTTCCTATGGTAATTTAAAATAATATCCATATTTATCTTTCACAATTTAATTTTACTTACTACTATTTCATTTCTTTATATTCACAAAAAAAATAGAATGCTATAGATAAACGAAAACTAGCCATGTATAATTAAAATTTAAAATAATAATAATAATAAAAGTGCATGTTGTTAGCATTTAAAATTTTAATTAGAATAAAATCATATTTAATGTAAATAATATTAATATTAAAGTATTAAAGGTCTCATGAATAAGATTTTAATTATCGTGTAATTGCAAGACGTCTCTAACAAATGGCATTGCATCCCCCCCCCCAGTTAATAGTTTTATCTGTATGTATACAAATACAAAATTATAAAAAAACATCACCTTTACATCTTTATTAAAATAAAATTAGTTATCTTAAAATGAGTAATAAAATAGGGTGAATGAAATTAATTATTAATAAATTGCAATAAAATATGTCGACAGTTTATTTTATGTAGGCGTAGGAAATGGTTAACCATTGGTAAATTCATAAGTGGTTTGTTTAAAGCTGACGTTTGGTTAAAAATGCAAAAGATCTTAATAAATTAAAACGGTTTTTTTTTTTTTTCGTTATAACGATGTATTGAATTGAGAGAAACTTACACACATTATAATAAAAATTAAAAGCAGTGATGCCAATTTGATTGTTTAAAATGTTTTATTTTTTTTATTTATATATAGAATAATATTAGCGTTAATTATTAAAGCATTTCATAATTTTTATTTTTTTGTTAAAAGTAAAAAAAAAAAAAATGCTTAGGCATTTCTGGTATATATATTTATATATCTATTTATTATTTATTATCTATTTATCTATTTATTATTTTATTATTATTATTTTATTTTATTATTTATATTATTTGAATATATACATATTTAAATATCTTATAAAATATAGTAAATATCTTTTAAAAAACAATACACTTTATTATGCATTACTACCAAATTAATTAACTAACTTTATTATTTTTACTGACATATTTTTTGCCTAACAGAAATCGTGAACAAAGAATGTGCCAATTTAACTTTTTGGCAGAATGCCAATGAATACCTATTTACTATATGCTTAACTTTTAAATTCTAACTAATAAAGCGTTCAAAAATAACACACTCCATTAATCATCAGTCGTTTTTCTCCATCATTCGTTTCAGAAAGCCCCTTCACACACTTCATAAGAGCCAATTTCTAAAATGTACGCCACAATCATTATAAAATCCGGGAAAACTCTCCCCAACTTCACTATCCTAACAGGACTTCAAATCACCGAGACACACATTTTTTTAGTGTTATCCTTCCACGCGCAACCACTCTTTGGCGATATCTCCAGCCCTACTTAGTTCGACCAGAAGTTGGCTTATCGTTTCCGTAATGTCCTTCATTACCTTGCATGTGCCATACTTCGATTTTATAGTCCAAAACTGGACGTCAGAATGCATCAGGAAGCCTTAAAACGCCAATTGTAATTTCGATGGGGTCAATAATTCCCCGCCAAATATGGTTTTCAAGGTCTAGGATCGCCGTTAAGATAGCGCTTAAGCATCACGTAGGAGTAAGGTTATAACAATTTTAGCATCGATACGAGTTGTTAGGACATAGTTTTGAAATCAGTTTTTATGTTCACGGGTGGTTTGTTGGACAAACAACCTCATCCTCTAAATTGGGCTTGCAAATTGTTTGAAATTATTTAAAGATAGTTAGATTTCTGCCGAAGTAATGGTTTTTATTTTCTTATTTTGCCTTTTCATTTCTTGAGGTTTTTATTTTCATAAGACTTTGTTAAAGGTCTTCATAAAACATCTTTGAAGCAGTAATTATATTTTTACATTAAACAGTTGTTTTAAATTTAGTTACAAAATCCATTAATTAATTAAAAAATTAATTAAATATGTCTTTTCGGTTTTTAAATATCATCGCATCATATGTTTGAAATCATGCACTCGTTTAAATTGCAAAAATGACGGAATCTATGAGAAAAAACAAATTTTTAATTAAAAAATTACAATAAAAAGTCAAATTAGGTGGTTATATATTTTTAATTCACTGATAATTTTTTAAATAAAAAAAATACACAATGGTATATATCAACTTATATTTTTTTTTTCTTGCTTACATTTATAAGGTTTTATTCCTATTTCAATTGATTTTATTTATGCATTTCATTTCAAATTTATACTTTTTAAGATATTATAACCACTCGTACATTTTATGATTTTCTAAATCAAATGAGTTGAAATTTCTTTTTATTTAAAAGAATAATTGTTGTATTCATAAATCCAAGTCCTTATTAACAGTTAAATAAAGATATATAGATGACAATATAAAACAGTAGACATATAAAACAATACAAAATCATATCACTCCTTTTATTTTCAAATAAATAACTATATTCAAAATTTGATAAGCAAATGTTGATGTCAGTTAGATTAATAAATTTTGGAATCAATGTACATCTTACGAATCAATTCCTACTTAATGCCATTTGATGAAGCGCGGAATTTTTATTTTTTATAGAGGAAAAAATAAATTATGATAAGTGGTTCCACCAAATCAATCATGTTTTCTCCTACGCACTGCAAGAGGACCCCTTGCGGAATACAGAAGAAATCGTCAATAGGCTTCGAGATTCTCACTACAGAGGACGTACGATTAAAATAAGCGCTGACGTTAGTTATCAGCTCTCATTCAGAGTTCTTCTCCAGAGACGTTTAGTTTAAAGTCTGTCACCCCGAGAGAAGATATAGTTCGCACTATCCTGTGCATAAATTGGCCTAAAGACTCTCATCCAGAGGGGAAGTATATTTCGCTATTCAGCGTGTACCTGAGTAACTTTATTTACAGTTTAGAAGTGTAATCCTTCCACAAATGTGTAATTAGGTGTTTTAAATGAGTTGTATGCTGTGTATTAATTGTATGTGAATGTGGTGTGATCGCGTATAAATTAAAGCGATGTGTTCTTAAAATTGTGAGTTCTTCAACCCAACCAATCCCAGTTCCAGATGCACAAACAAACCACGACATCCACTATAATAAATAATTAAATATGTTTTGTTTTGCACAAAAACTATAAAAATATTATATTTAATTCAATTAAAATCAAATAAGAATCAGCAAGTACGTATAGTACAATTGATAAGAATGTAGTACTTGCATTCCCTTTATATATTAACTGAAAACTAAATTCATTTGATAATGAATTCGGAATGACCTATAATCGAAGCGGCATAACAGCATTATTCTATCTTTCATTATTATTATAATATCTTTCATTAGCATTTCTATCCGTTGCGTGACGCCGTTTCATTAAATCATGCTTCACATATGGATTAGAAATTTATATCAAACCATGTTGTAATTAAATCTATGTGTTAATGAACATAAGTCAAATCTTAATCTTCTGAATGGAATTTCTGTAATTTCTTTTTAAACAGCATCAATGTGATCTCCAAGAGATCTTCTCTACACGAATGGATTATAATAATCATTGTAATACAGCACCTATTGTATCTAGAAACTATATTATTTTAACTCTTGGCTTCATATGTTACAAGTTACTAGAGAGGAGACTATAAGGATTCTAATCATCGTTGAACTGTTAAAATATTATGGTCTCTTTTGATCTGCTATTTTATTCATTTCTTTCTTTTTTCAAATTTATCCATCTTATTTATTTTCATTTGGTTTCTGAAAAGTACGAGCAACAATTCTTTTCTTTTAAAATGCAATTTGTAATCCATCATAGGTAAGGAATTTAAGAATTTTGAATTTTTAGAGTATTCCTTTATGAAGGTTTCATTTTCACTTTTGTCAACTTCTTTCATCTGTAGTATTTTTAAAAAGTATTTGCATAAATTGAGATAAAGCAGCATCGGCGTTCATACATCTAAGAGTCAAGTCAAGTCAAGTCTAAGTTGACCAAGTCAATTCAAATATAAATATAAGAAAGTGACGAATGAAAGAGCATGCGTCTGATGGGTGTCTCACATGGTGCAGTTTAAATGACAAAAGCAAAAAAAATTTCGTTCAGAAGATTAAGATTTGACTTATACCATTAACACTTGAAATTAATTACAATATGGTTTTGATATAGGCTATATATGTGAAATATTATCATTGCACTTCATATGTGAAACATGGTTTCATGAAACGGTATCACGCAATGCTATTCTAATGCTATTCATTCCAAATTCTTCATTAAATGAATTTAGTTTTCAGTTAATAAACAAAGATAATGTAAGTACGATATTCTTATCAATTTGACTAAGTATACTTGTTATTTTTTAACTTTAATTAAATTAAATATAATATTTTGTATAGTTTTTGTGTGAAACAAAAATATTAAATTATTTATATGAATTTAACTTTTTCCTCTGTTAAAAATAAAATTATGTACTTCATCAAACAGTATTAACTAGGAATTAATTCGTAAGATGTACATTGATTCCAAAATTTATTAACCGAACTAACATTAGCCTCTGTTTATCAAATTTTGTATATAAATATATATTTGAAAATTAAGGGAGTGATAAGGGGATATGTTTCTGTAATGTTTTATATTTCTACTGTTTACATTATCATTCGTGTATATTTCTTTTTGCTGTTAATAATGACTTGGATTAATATTTAAAGCAACTATTGTTTTAAACAAAAAGGATTTCCATTTCATTTCAGTTATAATATCATAAAATGTATTAGTATTTATAAATTATTAAAATGTACATATTTTAAAAATATATAGATTTGAAATAAAATCAATTGAAATAAGAATTAAGCCCCTATATATGTAAGCAAGAAAGATATAATTTAAGACATACCTTATTTTATTTAAAAATGATCAATGAATTAAAAATTGATCACTAAAATATTCTGCTATCATACAATTTGAATTTTCTTATTTTCAACATAATATTTACAAGGAATATGCCTCCGATTTACTGAGGAACCCTCTAAAGAGTGATTAGTTGAATTTTAATATAAATGAGTTAACAAAAAATTAGAAATTAAATTATTATAGAAATACAAAAAGTAGAATACTTCTAAAATTTATGTATTATATTCTGGTAAAAACATGACAGTTTGTAAGGAATTTGTTAAATAAAATATAGTAAATCTCAATAAAAAACTGTTTCTACTATTTTAACTTAATGCACAGTTTAAAGAAGGAAAATGTTAAATTACTCTACTATGTTTCTCTAGTTTTAGTTTGGTTAAATATTAATAATGTAATTTTTTTTTTTTTAGAAATGCCCTGATATTCGAAAATAATTTTAGATATAGCTTTAACTACACAAAAATTCTATATGCATTATAACTGATACTTTACAAAAACATGAAGAAACTAAAATATAAAATTAATATGCAGGTACTGCTATTAAAATAATTAAATTGCAGGTTACTATCATTTATCTGATTCTTCTTCTTACATCATATCTGCGTTTATTTACTATGATTATCTAGAATTAATTTTTGGAAAGATTTCAAGTAGAAATAAATTCATAGGCTAAAAAGCAAATGCTGGAAGCCATATGTTTTCTTCTCAATGCAATTACAACGATTATCTTTAGAAAAAACATGCATGAGTTTTACCTCAAAGCTTAAAAATAAGTATACTTTACAGATTTTTTTATCCAAATAAGGTAAATAAAGTAAATAAACAAAGTTTTAGGCTTCTCTTACTGTTCTGAGAAAATGTTTCTTGTTTCATTTTAAATGCATAAATGCATTTATAAATCAATTAATAAAATTACTTCATTAATTGCTTGATATTTTATGAATATCTATATAAGCAAAAAAATGTAATTACGTTTTATATTTTCATAACTGTATTTAATGCACAAATTAATTCAAATTGTATCTAAAATTATTGGCAATAAGTTTCATCTTATAAGTTTTGACTTTATTAAAACATCATTAAATGTATTATCGCTAAGATTTAATATATAAATTAGACTAACTATGTTAAGCAAATTCTTAAAAATCTATATAAATATTCAAATGAAGCTATCGATTATTTAGTTCTGAAGGTGAATCTAAGGTATCATTTTTTATATGTTATTGTAAAAATCGAATTCATACATCTATGTTTCAATTTCGAAGAATTATACTTGATTTACTATGTGTTACACCTATTTTTCAATAGCAACGAAGTGAAAAAATGCAATAGATCATCTTTGTATTTGATAAAATACTTTTAGTTAATATAAAATAAAATGAATTATTTTTTAAAAATAATTAATGTATAAGAATTATTTGCTAATATCAAAATTAATTATATCTGTATTAATGTTATATTTCATATTGTAAAGACGTAATCAATTTATTATAATTTAAAGAGTTAATAATAATGTGTAGTATTAGGCATATAAATGTAAGGCTAATTTTCTCTTTTAATAAAAAAAAAAAAATAATTTTACGTTATTCTTTATAATGAGCCAAATAGAAAAGCGTATTTTACAAAATGATTTAGAAGTGAGAATAGTTTTACTTTAAAATCAGAGTTATTATGAATAAGAAATTACATGAATTTTCCACTTTAAGCCGTAGGTCCCGGTCTCCTATGACTGTAAAGAGCGTCACGGAGCCAAAGTCAGACTTCTACCTACGGGTGCTCCATCAGAACAGAAGCTGCATCCCTCTTCCCTCCTTCCATGAGGGATACGACAACAATTACATGAATTTTTTAGTTCGAAGTAGAATCAGAACGATTTAAAAAATTATTGCCACTTAGAAATTGACTGATTAATAAAATTATTTTGTTAAAAATAATTCAAATCCCATATTTTCTTATGTATAATTTATATATTATATTTATTATTTATATTTATAATATTTGTTATCTTAAAGAATATTTGGAAAAAGCCATAATTTCTTACATATACAATGAGTTAAATCATGTAAATAAACTTCAGTTTTTAATATTTAAAACGATAAAAGTCTGCATACATTTATTAGCTTTTTAGTAACTCAATTTAGGTATAATCTTTATTAACAAATCAACCGAAATAAATTACACAACGTGAACGAAAATTAATAGCAGTATAAAAGTTATTAATGTTCCTTAACTTTATCAAGCAAATAGCAAATCTGTTAGAACAAATTATGTGGCTCATTTACTTTTTAAATTTACCTTAAATATAATCTAACATGAAAAATTAATCTTCTATCTTTTGTAATTAACCAAATCTGTATGTAAATAAACGTAAATTTAAAAAGAGATATTAAAAGGCAGCTAGAGATTGATTATGTTTATGCTTGTTAGTTTACTTAAGGAATCATTAATTACAGCTGAATTTCTAAAAGTAACATCTTTTGCTTTGGTTTGTTGTGATTCTACATGTTCTTCTGCTCCATAATTTTAGAGGAACACAATTGTTCGAAAAAAAAATTTCGCTAAATTATAAAACTTAAATGATTGTCATTTTCAGGTTTGAGAAAAAAAAATTCTTTTAACATTAGATTGTTGTTTTGTTTTATTTTATATGAAAATGATTATTAATAACATAATGTGATGGATAATGAAAATGCCAATATATATAATTTATTTATAAAGAAATTTTTCTTAAGAAGTAGAAATTTCTTGAGAACCGTTATTTTCACAGGAAAAGTATTTTCCAACATATCTATATAATATGGTAGTATTTTAATTTAAGATACATGTAATCGTTATTTAATTGCCATAGATATATTTTAGAAATCTTTATTCTTATATTTTCTGCAGTAAAAATTAACTGATAAGTTGTGGCAACATTACAAATTATGTGCAGGTTGATTTCAGAAAAAAGATTGGAAAATATAATTTGTATTTCTTATGATTATTTTATTTAAAAACTAAAAAGGACACTGCTATATTGTCAAACATTTAAGTAGAATTTTTACTCTTAATTCAGAAGTAATTTAGTTACAGGAATAAAATTATTAATCAAGTTGATATGTACATCTGGTATTCAGAGAGGACATCATATGACTTAGTGATATCTCTAGAGTTTTTGATAAAATCTTTCGTAGCAAGCATAGTCTTTATTTTAATGTAGTAAAAACATTAAAGAAAAATATCTAGGTGATTATAAAAGGATATATATATTTTGCAACTATTTAACAAAATCTTAACAAAAACGAAATCACTTAAACTAGTATTATTAATCGAAAGTAACAAAATTCCAAAAGTTAATAAGCAACTTTTAAATTATTTTTAAATAAAAATTGATTATATATTAAATTATAATAACAAATTTTCCCCTCTATTCATTATAAGAAAAAGCTAAATCTTTTGTACATATCATATTTCATCTTGCTAGACTTAAAAAAACTATTTAAATTTTTAAACGATGGTGAAAATCATTATATTATATAATATACCCATTTTTGACATCTTTTAGTTTTATTTTTAATGAATTGTTCTTTTTATACTAATTAGAGCGTGATTAATTAAACACTTCTTTTTTTTTTTTTAAAAAGCAATTATAATTGAAGTTGACATGAGCAAAACTTTTTGAATTGTTTCAAGCGAATCAATCACAGTTTTATCTTTTTTTTTTTTATTTAATTTTTTTTTTATCTTTAAATAAAAGTAGACGCATGGATCTGAAAAGGATTGTTTTCCCTTTTTATTTTTTTCTCCTATTTTCTTAAAATACTTTATAATAAATGAAGCATACGAAAGTGGAGATAGACTTGAAATACTGCTGCTATACATTTACTTTGCAAAACCCTCGGGATTTAAAGAAGTTACTTTGAAACTCGATTTCATTTTTTTTCCTTGTCTCCATGCGGGGCAATTTATTCTACCATGACGTGTTTTTGCTGAAGGAAAAAAAAGTACAAACGAAGGAAACAAGAATTAAGCGGTATATGTGTGCATAGCCGTCCATACGAGGTAAAATTAAATGTCTGTGGTTTTTTACCCCAACAAGATCTTCATTTATTTATTTAAGAGAGTTGGAAAATATTCAATTAGCTTCCCCATAGTTAACGATGGGATTCATGGCAATTGTTTGTTTTTGCTGTTTTTACAATGTTCATTAGGCATCATTTTGTTACTGATAAAAAAATTCACTACAAGACAAATGTAAGCAATTTTTTTTTAACTACATGTGATTAAGAATTGGGAATCACTTATAACAGGTAATTGGAGTTTTTTAATGTTAAATTCTGGTAAGTAATCTGTTTTATTCAGATAAAATAAACACATGTATTTGTGTAAGTAAGAGTTCAATTTGTTTTCAATGTTAAAAAAAGTCTAAATGCTCATGCTGATTTGTGTAAATAAGATAAATATATTGATTTAAGAAGATGAATAAAAAATAAATTCTTGAGTTTGTAAACATAGAAAGTTGCAAGTTTCAGGCTAACATCATGAATATAATTTACATGTTTTATGTATTTATTAATGAAATCCAGATGTAAGTTATTAAAAAATGTAGCATTTTATCTTGAATAAAATCTTAAAATGTATGTCAGATGTTTTTAGTGTTACAGATATACAAATAGACAATTAATTATAAAAATTCATTACTGATTTTTTAAATATTATAATATTTTATGTGATTAGTAATCACGATTATCAAGAAAAAAAAATATATAAAATTCTATAAATTTTTTTTTTTTATCTAATGTACTACATATTTAAAAACACCTATTCAATTTTTTTTTTTGAAAATATAAAATTTTTTACAAGTTTTTGTTTACTAAAATATGTAAAAATTTTGGCATCACATAATATAATTATAGTTTTCCATAATATATTGATTTTAACTAAATAATTAATGAGTAAAAATAAATTTTTAATCTAAATTAAGAAAAGGTGCTGCCTATGCTTTCTATAATTACAAAACTATATAATTAAAAAAACTTTTTTTTTAAGTATAGCTTTATATACTTTTAAGTTAAATGTCATAAAAGAAAATTTAGATTTATATAAACTAATGTTTATTTAAATCTTTCTTTACAATGGAGTATATTATTATTGCTTTCTTACAAAAAATAACGTACTTATTACTTATCAATTTAGTTCTAACAACAATAATAAAAGTAAAACTACAAACATTGAAATGATCGTTTAGTTTTGATGTTACACAGAAATCTAAGATTATTTTACGCTTAATTCATTTATCATGAAAAAAGAGAAACATTTCACATTCTTTTAAACAATTTTTTCCACAGAATTTACCACAAATTGATGAATTTTGAATGATAAATGAAAAAATAGTGACGTTATGTTTTTCATCTCTGTTTTTGGAATGTTTCCTGTTCCTCTGTTACTAATGGATTTCTCTAGTGATCGACTCATAAATTAAATCGTTAGAAGCAATAAATTCAACGTAAACTTACAAAAAAATCTTTTAGGTACAGAAAACTTTTGAAGAAAGATTTAGCGCTGAGGTCCTAGATACGTAATAGCTTTGCAGCGTTTTTTGGAATATAATACAAATATAATAATAATGTTCAGTAACCATTACTTGATATAAATCTAAAATATAAGTTAGTCAGTTTAACTTATTTAAGAAAAAAAGTTAATTGAAAGGATAGTTTTTATTTAATTTCAATGCTAAGGCACTGAAATAAGCTCCGACTAATAATCAAAATTGGAAACAAATAGTTTGAAGCTATTTAAACTGCGTATTTATAAAAGTTGAATTTGCTATTTGGGTATTTTTAATTAAATTAATTTAATTTATTTAATTTACTTCAAAGATAAATAAAAATACATGAATATTGACAAAAAGCGGAATATTACTTTCATCCGCTAAAGATAGTAATAAAAAGTAATTTATGTACGAAATATACCAAAACTATTTTAATATTTAGTTTACTGCATCAAAAATTGTACAAATAAAGAAAATCTATGATGATTTCAAATGCTGAATACGGCAAAATAAATAAAATATCAAATTTATGCAAGAGTAATATTTGAGTAATTATTGATTAACTTATGAAAATTTAAATTGTTTCCTTGAGGCAGAATTGATCTTAAAAGTCAATAAATGTATTTAAATAAAAATATTCAATTTATCTTAAAAGCTTTTAAAAATTTATTTAATGCTTTAGAAGTATTTTACATAAAATAATTATCTTATAATAATTTCTTAAATTGATAGAGGTTATATTTTAATTTGCCAATTGTATATTTTCAGACGCAAATTGTTGATAATTAAAAAGCAAAATTAATAAAAAGTTCAAAATTACTTTTTAATGAAAATATTTTATGAAAATGTCAATGATATGAATAATTATGGACTATTCTATATTTTAAATCCCAAAATTTCAATTTTTAATAAAAAAACATATTTTTTTATCTTGATGTGTATAATATTTCTACAATTCTCATATATACTAGTTGCTATATATAAATGTAGACTTAAAAGTTATTTTTAGATTCAGCGTTCTTCTGCATAATCAAATTATACAATTATCAAAAGAAGACTTAGCAATATAAAAAGAAATGATAAAAATTTTAATATATGACTTATTCTATTGCTGAATGATAAAAAACAGCTTAGAACAACAGCAAACAACATTTTTATTCTTGAAATATATAATATTTCAATAAATTTCATATATACTAGTTGCTATATATAAATGTAAACTTAAAAAGTGTTTTTTTAGATTCAACATTCTTCTATATATTAGCTTTAAGCTTTAGCTTTGTGCTTAGCTTAAGTGATAGTTTTTAAAATCTATGTTTTTAGGTGATAACTTTATCAAGGAATATGTAATATTAGGATATTATACAACATGTCATTCATGCTCGCTAAAGTTCTGGATCGAAGTCAAAACCTATCTAGCGAAATATTCCGATAGCATTGAAAGGCAAAATAACCTACCGGTTGGAGTCGGTTGGGATTGTGGAATGACAAATAGAGAGTGTAGTGTGTTTTATATAAAAAAATTCGAGAGTTACATAATAAAACCTCTTGACTACTTATAATAATAAAACCATTAAATGAGTAATTAAATAAGAGTTATTAGTATAGGTTGAGTTTCAGCTTTTTTTTTTTTTGGGGAGGGGGGTTCTTACTGTCTGCTACAGGGATGTCGCGTACTAATTAATTAGCAATATGAGAATCTGGAAAGTTTGTAAAGAAATTGAAGGTATCATGCTTTTTTAATTTTTGTGGGCAATTATTATCTGAATTAAAAAGATTCGTGAATTTCTATTTTTTTAAATTAATATTCAAATGAAATCTTGAATTTTCTCAATTTTATTGTTAAATCAGATATGAAAAGGTATCTGGTATACTAAAACAAGATTTCAAAGCTAATAACTAAATAAATAAAATGTATTTTTTAAAATATAATTCTAATTAATAAATACTTTTTTTGAATTGAAAAATGCATTTAAAAAACGTAAAACGTAGGAATACTTTTATCAGCATGGTCATTTCAATAAACAACAATCTATTACATATTTTTGTCGCTTTAAAAGTAAAGAAAATATTATCATTATATATATTTTTTTATAAGAGTTAAAATATTATCATGGAAAACCTATTATCTTAGTTAAAAGGAATGCAATAATATGATAAAAATGCTACAATGCATTAAAATAATTACTAATTTCTTTTTTAAAATAATAATTACATAAAATTAATTCCTTCTGTGATAAAATTAATTAATGCATACATAATATCAATTTAAGCCCTACAAGTTAATTTTAATGATACCAAAATACTATTTCTAATTAAAAATAAAACTGCTTTAATATTTCAACATAAGCAGAGCAAAATATAACATCCTCACTTGAGGGCAAATTGTTTAATTTTTATTTTATTTAACTACGGCAAATTCCATTTTAGCATCAAGTTCAACAATGTTGCTGCTAACATATTGGGCTCATTTGCAAATTCCATGCATCATGCCTCATTAGGATCTTAATAAATTGGAACAATTTGAGTTTTTATTCACGCTCGAAAAGAACAA
This sequence comes from Caerostris extrusa, assembly GCA_021605095.1. NCBI lineage: Eukaryota > Metazoa > Arthropoda > Arachnida > Araneae > Araneidae > Caerostris > Caerostris extrusa. Next base: position 36,737 of record BPLR01015610.1, read on the forward strand.
TTATTTACACCGAGGTATAAACTAATTAACCTAGAACACGCGTATTGTAAATCTGGTGTTTGTAATGGAGCGATTGGCATGCTAATTTAATTAAAATAACAGGTTTGTTGATCTATGATGAAGTACGATGCAGAACATCTATCTAAAGTCAGAAAATTAGGATAGCAAGCTCGCACTTAATTTTAAAGAATCGATATGTCTATCTTGCCCCGTCAAATCTTTTCTTTTATGAATGAAAATATTTTTATTTATTATTAAATACGAACCGTTTTATTTTTATGGCATTACTCTTATGCTATAAAAGGCCTACTCTTATTACATAATGCTATTGTAACATTATGTTATCGTAATCCCCTTTATTACGTTATATTATATTGTAGCTTCTCCTTACATCATGTTACAACATCATGTTATTGTAATATCTTATTACAAGTTATTGTAACCTGCTAATGTAACCTCTTATTACTTCATGTTATTGTAACCTCTTATTGTAACATTATGCTATTGTAACCTTTTAAAGCGTTATGCTGTAACATCATATTATTGTAACTTCTTCTTACATCATGTTAAAACATCACGTTATTGTAACATTTTATTACATGTTATTGTAACATGCTAATGTAACCTCTTATTACATCATGTTATTGTAACATTAAGTTATTGTAACCTTTTATTGCATCATGTTATTGTAACTCTTATTACATCATTGTTATTGTAACATTACGATATTGTAGCCTTTTATTGCATCACGTTATTGTAACTCTTATTACATCATTGTTTTTGCAACATTATGTTATTGTAACCTCTTATTACATCATGTTATTGTAGCCTTTCATTGCGTCATGTTATTTTGCAATGCGTTATAATTTAAGATTACATTTTTTTTTAATTTTAAATATTTTTCTGAGAAACTCAGTTATTTTCTTATGCAATATCTATCAGTTTTGTGTGTATGCACTGTAATATTTTATCAGTTTCAGTTCAATAAACTATCATTTCCTAATTTAACAAAAAAGAAAATTTTCTATAATTGTTGTAATTTTCATGTATTTAACGGAAAAAAATAAATTAAATACTAATAAATTTATGGTGGCCATAAAAGTTGTCTTAGATACTTTGTATAATAGTATTAACGTATCCTTTTCTACTTTTCTTCTTCCTTTCTTGTATTTATTCAGAAATGCACAAAAAGTATTTAAAAACTTGACTTATACATTCCGATGTATTATTGTTTAAAAGTTAGCATAATAAGTATAAAACCATATTACTAAACAATAAAAAAGTCATTGATTAAATACTGAAACATGATGTCATTTTATTGATCAAATACTAAAATATGATGTTATTGATGAATTGAAAGTATTATTAGTTTTACGAAAATAACTTTCTGTATCAAATATTTTTACTTTAATAAAAATAAAAATATTTGAGGGGGAAAATTATTATTAATAATTAATAATTTTAATTGTTTTTTAATAGTAATAATTGTCTCTATCAAATATTTGTACTTTTTAATAAAAATAAAAATATTTAAATAAAGAAAATTATTTTGCGTAAAACTAATAATATGCTTTCAATTCATTAATAACATCATATTTCAGTATTTGATCGATAAAATAACAAAATATTTCAGTATTTGATGCATAATTTTTGTTTGACAATTTATGAATAATATATTTTTATTTCATATATATTATTATTTCAAATATTTCCAAAAATTCTATAAAAACAGAAATTCTAATAGCTTCAAGTATATTTTTAAAAATCTTAGTAATTTAAAGTAAAAAAATTCTCTTTTCTTGAAAAAAAAAAAGGAATTGAGAGTTTAGCAATTTCTTTATTTTGTGCAGACGTTAAAAAAATAGCTTTTCAATTATGGAAATATATATTTCCACTTAATGAAATTTTTTATAATGGCCATTTTGACGTTAATAAACTAATACCTGCATGCTTTATTTATAAGCAATGTTACTAAAACAAGATGTCCCTTTTGTTGATACGGCAAAATAATGATGAAAAACGTTAATGATCTTAAAAAAAAAACTGCCTATAAAACATTTTTGTTTTAAGTGAACTTGATTGGATTCTTATGTGTATCAATAGACCTACTTATTTCCTTTAAATTAATAATACTTATTCTCAATTTACATAAAAATTGCATGATAGTTAAAAAATTATAAATAAGTCAACTCTAATGATGTTATAAAAGGCACAAGTTCAAGTTTCATTTAAGAGTTCTTCTCAAAAGCATGTGAAATCCCCATTTATATAAACAAACGAATGCATGCATATATTTTCTGTAATACGTAATATTATAGAAATTATATATAGCTGTATATAACATGTATATATTTCTGTAATATGCATACATGTAATCCATTTTATACATTACATGCAATCCAATAATACATGTATACAGAAATATGTATACATTACATATATACATTTTCTGTATACATATAATGTTTTCAATAAGGCCAAATGTGTTGGTTGGTATTGGAAAATATTTTGCTTAATACTATAATAACATACTGAATATTATAGAAAATATATAGCTGTATATAGCATGCATATATTTTTATAATATGGCTTTTTTTCTGTATACATGTAATGTTTTCAATAGGATCAAAAGTGTTAGTTGCTATTGGAACCTATTTTTCTTAATACTAATAACATACGTAATATTACAAAAAATATATAGCTGTATATAGCATGGATATATTTCTATCATATGCCTATTTTTCTGTATGCATGTAATGCTTTCATTAAGATCAAAGTGTTAGTTGCTATTGGAAACTATTTTGCCAATACTAATAACATAAATGCCGTATTTTATTAAAAATACATGTTACATTTATAAAAAAACATTTTAAACATAGATAATACTTTATAAAATACAATATACAATGACTTCAGATAGATTTAAAATGTAATTCAGCATAAAGAACTGAATGTTCTTGAAGAAAAAAAAAAATGAAGTCTTAGGAATTTATTTTGTGAGGACATCATTGCATTTTAAGATAAATACTTTTTAGTTATGGAAATATGTATTTCTATTTAATGAAGCATCTTATGGTGGATGTTTTGACTATAATAAATTAATATGCATAAGCTTGTAAAATTAATGTGCTGTAAATAAAACGAACATTTTTATGGCATAGCAATATAATGATGATAGGCATAAAAGATGTTTGGATCCTTAACTTTTTAAAACATATTTACTTTTTAATGAATCTATTGCATTCTTTAGTGTATCTATTCATACATTTATTTTTATTTAAAAATATAATACTTATTTCAAATTAACACAGAAGTTTCATGGCAGTTAAAATTATCAATAATATAAATGTGAAAAATTGAAAGGTTATATAAAAAAGAAAAAGGGCATACTGAAAGAAATTTTTGCATATTAACTAAATGAAATCCATGCAAATTATTTTTTAAAAATGAAGGCATGCATATATTTTCTGAATTGGAATAAAATAAGGTTTAAATTTACTGGGTATGAAGACAAAAATGAATTTTTGAATGTTGTCTGAATTAATAATAACTGAATGGAGAATTTAACATATGATTTTATGCTTATAATGACAAGTGTAGTAAATTTCTATTTTTCATTAATACACAAAGTTCCATTCCGTTAATCCATAAAGTACCATTCCAAAATTTCCATGCCTTAAAGTGAAATGTATATTTAATTAATGAATATTTAAGGAATATTCTATCATAAATTATTTTTGTTTAGCATTTAAGTTTCTTGGGCCTGATGACCGAGTAACTAGCGCTCTGGTGCTCAGTGCCTCAGTGTGTTTTGGGTTCGAGTCCCGACGATGCTATCTCATCATAAAATCATCTCTCGTCTCGAAATCTGCCATTAGGTAGACGGCCTTGGGCCAACATGGGACTGTTGCACCACTGGTGATGATGATTTAAACTTTTACTTGCGTATGGACATAGCTGAAAACGGTTGATTTTAAGTTAAATAATATAAACCTTTTATAGAGATATGAATATAATTGATGTATATGTAATTTTTATCTGTGCGCATTAGTAATTTTCATTTTCTATTTAAGGGTTTTATCTTAATATTTATATTTACTACGATTAAATGTTATTAGTCCTATTCATATTTTTTTCAATTTTATACCACAAAATATTTCTAAATTTCAATATATTATATCCTTTATTGTAGTTCTAATACATTGTAATAATATTTTTTAATAATTATTTTTGGTAGCTTAAAATATGTTTTGATTTAAAGATTTAATTGATGTTTATGTTGATAAAATATTCTTTTTAAACATATATAGGATAATAAGACCATATTTATTATTAAATATTTTATCTTAAATTGCTAGGCTCAAAATAAACAAATCTAACATATCTAATAAAAGTATATAATTTCATATTTTTAAATCACATTGATTTATATACATTCACAATGACTAGACAAATCAATCATTTAGGTGGGGAAGATAATTGTAGATTATGCTAAACATGCAAATATTATTATGCAAACAAATTAATTGTGTCTGCAAAACTGTTGATTAAATTACGAAATATAGAAATTTTTGTCTCATTCTTCTCCTGTAGTCCTCCCACTGCCTTATCAATTATTTTAACATATTTAACATCCATAAAACATCAGAAAAAATATAACAAAATGCTTCAAAGAATCCGTTATTGTTAGAAAAACAAAAATCTCTTTGAATGCATTTTTACCCTCAAGGTTTTCAAAATTATAGGTTGCCCTAACTTAGTAATTTATAAGTAAAAAGTATTTTATATATTCCTACTAGAACTAACCATTTATAAAATATAAGTGAAATTTTATACATCACTGTAAAAGTTGAATGATTTTATTTCCATCATATGTATTCAATAAATAAGTTACTTAAAAAAAGTTTTTTTTTACATCGTTTTTCTGATTTATGGTTCAATAGATATCAGAACCAATTCATTCATCTGTAGTTCAATAAGTTTTACTTTCTCAAACCAGACTTTTTCTTCAAAAAAATGTCGAAGTTCTTCAATGAAAAGAAATTATTATTTCTTTCAGAGATTTTCGAAGGAAACATGATGAACGAACCACTAAAATATTCTTGATACGAATGTAAAAAGATTACTTTCAAGCTCGTAAAAAACTGTGATCGAAACAGGATTCCAAAACAATTATTGATTTTCATCTCAATAAAAGTTTCGCCCTCAAATAAAAATGCAGTACATTAAGAAAGTAAAAACCAAATTACGAATCAATTATAGTTTCATTTTTTTAAATTTGTAATAAACTTCATAGATTTTTTTATATCGAGATTTAAAACAATCATGATTATTAAAACTATTTGTACTAATAAGTTTTCTAAGTGTGCTATTAAGAATAAAACTAACAATTCAAAGATTTCAAATTGGTTCTATTTGGTCTCATTTCATTTAATATTATGATCAAATTACAATATTATTTGTGATTTTAAAAATTAAATTTTCACTTTAAATTTTTAATTTCAAAATTTAGTTTTTCTACATTTTCTAATTTTGAATTAAAATAAAAATTCCCAACTTTCAATGCTTTTTAATTCTATACAAAACGAATTTTAAAATTCTTCTTTTATATAGTTTTTAACTACTATTTATTTTATCAATGTAGGAATAAAGATTTGTGTTTAAAGAAGGTAAGTATTTTAATGTTATGCATCCCATTTATAAAAATTCATTAACTTATTCACTTTTCGAGAATTTTTATAAATGGGATGCATAACTCAATCTCAATCAAAATGGGATGAAGTTTATTACAAATAAAATTATTCTTCTTTTATTAAGATTTCATTATCTTAATAAATGAAGAATAATTTGACAGCAATAAACTTCATCATTTTTATATCGAGATTTAAAACAATCAATAATTATTAAAACTATTTGTACTAATAAGTTTTTCTAAGTGTGCAATTAAGAATAAAACTAACAATTCAAAGATTTCAAATTTTCTATTTGGTTTCATTTCATTTAATATTATGATCAAATTACAATATTATTTGTGATTTTAAAAATTAAATTTTTTACTTTAAATTTTTAATTTCAAAATTTAGTTTAAATTTTTCTAACATTTTCTAATTTTGAATTAAATAAAAAATTCAACTTTTTTAAATGCTTTTTAATTCTATACAAAACGAATTTTAAAATCCTTCTTTTATATAGTTTTTAACTACTATTTATTTTTTCAATGATGGAATAAAGATTTGTGTTTAAAGAAGGTAAGTATTTTTAATGTTATGCATCCCATTTATAAAAAATTCATTAACTTATTCACTTTTCGAGAATTTTTATAAATGGGATGCATAACATTATCTCAATCAAAATGGGATGAAGTTTATTACAAATAAAATTATTCTTCATTTATTAAGATTTCATTATCTTAATAAATGAAGAATAAATTTTAATAAATTTATCGTCGATTTTTTATATCGAGATTTAAAACAATAATAATTATTAAACCTATTTGTACCAAAAGTTTTTTATGTATGCAATTAAAGAATAAAAATAATAATTCAACTATTTCAAATTTACCATATTCAGTTTCATTTCATTTAATATTAAGATCAAATTACAATATTCTTTTGTGATTTTAAAAATTAATTTTTTTACTGTCTAAAATTTTTAATTTCAAAATTTAGTTTAAATTTTCTAATCATTAAAACTTCTTTTGAATTAAGTTAAAAATTTCTAACTTTAAATGCTTTTAATTCTATAAAAAAGAATTTTAAAAATCCTTCTTTTATGTAGTTTTTAACCACTCTTTTATTTTTTCAATGTAGGAATAAAAAATTTATCTAAAGAAGGAAAGTATTTTAACGTTATGTATCCTAATTATAAAAATTTTTCGAAAATTGAAATAAGCTAATGAAATCTTAATAACTGAAAAATAATTTTAATTTAATTTTGTAATTTTTAATTTTAATAAATTTTATCAATTTTTCATATCGATATTTGAAAACAATAATGATTACTAAAAATATTTTTAACAAAATTTTTTCTATGTTTTTCTGTGTGTGCTATTAAGAATAAAAATAACAATTCGACGATTTCAATTTGATCTTATTCAGTTTCATTTCATTTAATATTATGATCAAATTACAATATTTTTGTGTTATTTTAAAAAAGTAATTTTCCCTGTTTAAATATTTAATTTTAAAATTTAGTTTATCTAAATTTTTTTAAATCATTAAACTTCCGGTTGAATTAAATTAAAAGATTCCTAACTTTTACATTTTTGATTCTATAAAAACGAGTTTTGATATCCTTCTTTGATATAATTTTTAACCACTCTTTATTTTATCAACGTAGGAATAAAGATTTGTATCTAAAGAAGGAAAATATTTTAACGTTATGTATCCCTAACTTATAAAAATTTTCGAAAAGTGAAATAAGTTAGTGAAATCTTATTAACTGAAGAAAAAATTTTAAGTTTAATTTATAAATGGGAATTTGATACATTTTTTTCATATCGATATTTAAAACAATAACGATTATTAAAACTATTTTATAATAATTTTTGTAATTATTAACTAAAAGGTTTTCTGTGTGTGCTATTAAGAATAAAAATAACAATTTTTAATTTCAAATTGATTCTATTGATATTTCATTTCATTTCTTTAATATTATTATCAAAATACAATATTTTGTGTTATTTTTTAAAAATTTGTTTTCACTGTTTAAACTTTTAATTCAAAATTTAGTTTCTCTAAATTTTCTAAAAATAAAACTTCTTTTTTTTGAATTACTAGTAAATTGAAAAATTCACAACTTTTAATGTTTTAATTCTATAAAAAAACGAAGTTTTTAAATCCATCTTTTATTTAGTTTTTAACTACTCTTTATTTTATCAATGTAATAATAAAGATTTGTATTAAAAATAAGATTTGTATATTAAATTAAAAAATTCCCAACTTTTCAATCTTTAATTCTATGAAAAAAAAAACGAGTTTCAAAATCCTTATTTAACTACTCTCTTTATTTTTATAAAGGAATAAAGATTTTCCTATCTAAAGAAGGAAAGTATTTTAACGCCATGTATCCTAATTATAAATTTTTTTTGGAAAAGTGAAATAAGCTAATGAAATCTTAATAACTAAAGAGCAATTTTTAAGTTTAAGAAACCGATGATATTCTTTTTTAACATTTCAGTAACTTTAAGAATCAGAAAAAAAGTATTTGAGTTAGATTATATGAATCAGCGAATTTTTTCTTCCTATGTCATTTAAAAAGAGGATATTTAATAAAGGTCTGCTATCACGATAACTCAGGTAGAAAAATGGATTGAAATACTGCAAATTGAGAAGACCAGAATCTTTAAAATTCGAAAGTAAAATGAATTTTCCAGAAGATATTTTTTTAAAAACTAATAGGAAGTTATTTTTTTTTTTAAAAATTCCTCTGCATAAGAATTGAAGGTAGATAAGCAATTGATATTAATATTGCTTCCCTGAAATATTGGTATTTTTTTAATAAAGAAACAGATGGCAAGCTGTACACATCGTTAGGTCTTCATACTTTTAAAAATACAGGAAAATAAAAACATACCTAACAATCTATTTGTTCTTTTTAAAGTTTTTTGGGAAGTTATTTTCCTATTTTGCTGAATGTAGAAAATTTCTGAACGATTCTAAATTAAATATTGTAAACGTATGGTATATGGTATGGTATGGTAGAAAAATATGGTAAACTCTACACATCGTTAGGTCTTCGTACTTTAAAAGTACTGGAAAATAATACATACCTAACAATCTATTTGTTCTTTTTAAGTTTTGGGAAGTTATTTTCCTATTTGCTGTATATTTCTGATCGATTCTAAATTAAATATTGTAAACGGTATGGTATATGGTATGGTATGGTAGAAAAATATGGTAAACTCTACACATCGTTAGGTCTTCGTACTTTAAAAGTACTGGAAAATAATACATACCTAACAATCTATTTGTTCTATTTAAGTTTTTTTGGGAAGTTATTTACTATTTGCTGTATATTTCTAAATTAAATATTGATCGATGGTAGAAAAATCTAAATTGAATTTTTAAATTAAATTTACCAAAAACTGTTAAGAACTTTTTAATTAAAAGTAAACGGTAACTTCAAAATCAATTAACATTAATTTGAAAGTATAATGAATAACTTTTAATTATAAGAAAGATTCTAAATTATTTATTTAATAACTTTTTTTTTAGTCAAAAAAATAAAAATAAAAACTTTTATAAGAAAAGTATTTATAAGGTGATATAATTACTAATACAACTACCAAAACATTTATAAATATCCAGTTAGATTTTCAATCTTATAATTAATAGGAAAATCAAATGCGCTTCGAAGTTGTTTTCAATTAAAAGATTAAACTTTCAAAAATAAAATTATTTAAACATAAGTAGATTTTATTCTCATCATAAATTTATTTAGGTACCATAAATGTGCTATTGTTATAAGAATACATGAAAAATTAATGTATAATTTAATTCAAGTGGCATATATATATATAATATAAATTTATAGATAAAATGAACTAAGCTCTTATTTTCGGAATAAAAAAATTAACTTTTTCTTCATCTTCTAAACTTATGCACATCGAAAAATTTATATTTACAAGTTAACCATTAAAAACTTTGCATGGAAAGCTATTAATTAAATTTATCAAAATCAAGACAGCTTATGTTTTTAAAAAAGATTTAAAACTGTTTTGATATTTATTTGTCTTAAATTGCAAAAATAAACTTTGAAATATTTGCCAACTCTATATTAAATTTTTTTTTTTAACCAAGGAAACATTTTTTTTTCCGTTTTTGTGTTTATTAAAATTACACATCATTTTCATTCAATTCAAATTTTAACTCTTATCAATCGTAATCCAAAAAAAAAATTGCAAACATGTTTCAGATAAAATAGAAAACCTGTTTCATTTTTATATTTTATCATACACAGTTTGGGTGACAGTTTTTTTACAATTTTTTTTTTTTTTTTTAATAATTATTTAACATTTAATTTTTTTAAAATTTAAATATTTTATCTTTCAGTAAGTTCTTGTTTAATGCAAAGTATAATCATTCTTTAATTACTTATTTTCATTTTTCATTTAGACAGAGTAGAATAAGTAGCGTGCTCCATGTACTTATTGCATCTTCAACGTGAGCAGCACACGCAAAAAACATTAAAATTATCTAACACGTTTTTATTCCCTTTATACATAAACAATGTAATTACATCATATGATATAAAAAGTAAATACCTATATTAATGAATGTATTAATTCAATAAATAATTTAGTCGGTATATTTTTTATATTAATCATGTACAAAGGTAATGAGTCAATATCCATGTAGGAAAATGTTTGTTTTCAAATTTGTATTGATCTAAATAAGTTTAAATTTTCTAGCAAGGACTATGATTATGTTTTGAGTCCAACTCTAAAATGGTGCATTTTTTGTAATTCCCATGAAACAAGTAATAAATATTTCGAATCGATGGCTAATATCAGAATCTAAAAGTTGGGACTAAAAATTAAATAAGTAATAAGTAAATTAAAAATTAACAGATAGAGACCCTAAAAAATGCATAAGGTCTGCATTCTGCATTATTGGCAAATTTAATCTGGCTCTAATGTTAAGTGCTGTGTTTTATTATAAAAATGTAAAAACAACAACAGAGAAGGATCCTTTTCTATTATAGTATTTCTTTAAAAGTCTGGAAATGATTACAAAAATTTAGTTAATGTATAATTTTTAAAATAAAATTGATTTAAAAGAGGTAAGCTGTATCTGTGCAGCTCTGATATACTTGTATACATAGCCAACAAATTAATAATTTATCTTGGTAGATGAAGCTATTAATCTATATAATAAAGAAAATAAAGACAAAGTTCTCCATTCATTAATTATAGATATATACTGTCTATTTCTGTATGGAATTTATCTAACAAGAGGGATGCTTATGTATGAATATGAATATGAATGCACGTTATTATAAACACATACATTATCAAACGTATATTTATTTTAATTTTTTTCCTTTTTTTTTCTAAAAACTGTTCTTAATGTAATCTAACCTTTTATTTTCTCAATCTCTGTTATATGAATCTTAAATTATATCATGTAAATAATATAAATATAAATTTGTAAAATGTTTTACAAATTCATGCTAAGAAATATAATTAATGGATCGAACTGTTTCTGTAAATTGTAATTGTGACTAATTACTCATGTAAACAAATTGGTAACGACGAATTAATCTTATAGATCTCAAAATTGTAATACATATTAATAATTTTGATCCCATATGCTTAGCATTATTTACGCAGAACCAACAATTTAAAAATGGGAGCTTTCTAAAAGTTAACGATATATAAATTCTAATTTAAATTAAATTAAAATTAATTACTTCAATAAAATTTTGATTTTTAAAAATATTTTTCCGTATTAATTGGGTATTATCATTACTTTAAAGAACAACATTATAGATTTTCATTATAGATTTTATTTTCTTTGACTATTTTTAGATGTTTTTAGATTACCCTTTTTAAGATATGCAAATTACTTTTAATAATTATATAATTACTTTATTTAAATATTAAAATACATGTTTACGTTTAGCATATGATAATTACTTAGTAATTTAAATAATGTTATTTTTCTTTGAATTTGTAAATAAAAGACAACATATGGTTTCAACAATTTAACTCATTGTTATTTAATTTTCTTAAAAATATTTATATATAATTTCTTTTGTTAGTTATATCATTCTTGGAATAATTAAATCACGTCGAATCACACTTTTAGGCTGAAAATTTATTCAAGAGTTATGAAATCGAGAATTAAAGCAAGAACATATGGAACATCATTACATTAATCAATACCTTTACCAATTAAAAATAATATATAAGTAAAACTACTGAACAAAACATTATGAAAATATACATAAAATCACGTACATCGAAATGTACATCAAATATTTTCATCCTTAGAACATATATTTAATAAATTCTAAAATATATATATTTAATTGTAAATTTAATGTATATATTTATAACCATAAAAAATTATTAGAAATTATTCCATTGTTCAATGGTTAAAAATGATATTTTGTGTTGTACTATTAAAAAAAAACAAAAATCAGAAAATCATTATTTAGATCAATACTTATTTACGTTTAACATATAATAATTGCTTAGTAATTTAAATAATGTTTTTTTCTTGAATTTGAAAAATAAAAGACAACATATGGTTTCAACAATTTAACTCATCGTTGTTTTAATTTTCTTAAAATATTTATATATAATTTTTTGTTAATAATAATAATAATAAAGGAAAATGAATAAATTATATTAGTGAGCGAACTTTTTTTTTTTTCTAATTTTGCTGTTACTTTACTATCTAAATAAATACATCAACACATTTTTACTAATCTTAACCACAAAATACGTTCAAATATTTTAATAAAAGATAACGGAACCCCAAACACTCAAACAATCACTTATATATATTTTTTGTTATTAATAATAAAGGGAAATGAATAAATTATTATTATTGAACGAATTTTTCTTCTAAAACTTTTGCTGTTACTTTTACTTTTCAAAATAAATACATCAACACGTTTTTACTAATCTAACCACAAAATATATATTGAAATATTTTAATAAAAGATAACGGAAATGAACACAAACACTCACCGATCTTCAATGTCGCTGGTAGTGTACCCACGTGGCCGATAACGCACCACAAATACGCCGTGACCATCAACACCACATCCACGTCAAAAGGCATATCTACAGCTTGTCAAACCCACTACATTCCCATCACATCATAATAATACTCATCGTCCTTGATAAATGAAACGCTGCGGTCACCCGAAGGTCAAGCCCTGAATCATGCCATCTCCCTCGTCAAGGCGTGGGGAAAGCATCCTTCCTCCGTCGGATCCACCGAGTATCTACTGAGTAGACTGATGAGGATGGGGATTTTAAGAGGGAGAAAGAGGAGAGAATTAGGATTTCTCCGCTCTGTAAACGGTCCCATTTATTTTCCTTTTTCTGCGTTGGCTTTGAATTTTGGAGACGGTGTTCATTGTTGCTCATTTTTTGTAATAAATAATATTTGGATTATGAATATTTTTATTAGAGTAAAAAGCAATTTACATTTCAATTTCTGATTAAACTTGTTAATTTTGGGATTTAAAATGAAACGCATATATATTAGTATGAAAAGTAAGTATTTATAATTTTTATTAAATTAATTAAACTTTAATATTTAATGTACTAATACTATATTTTATGCAACCTTTGATTTTTATTACAGTAAAATGAATTGTATGAAATGAATTTTACATTTCAATTTCTGGATTAAACTTGTTAATTTGTGATTTTAAAAATGAAACATATATATTAGTACAAAAGTAAGTGTTTGTAATTTTATTAAATTAAATTGTAATATTTAATGTACTAATTTCTAAAATATTATTTAAAAATTCATAATTCCTTTGTTTATTAAAATTTTGTTTTAGAAAAATTAATTTTAAATTGTATTTATTGGATTCAAAAATTAGTTATTTATGGTTTTCGTAAAACTAAATTTTAGTTATATTTGATAGTAAACGAATTAGAAAAAATTTCTTGTAAATAAAGTCGACAAATTTTCTTTTAGATGTTTGCTTTTTATGAAATCATAAGTAAAAATAGCTTTTGTTGGTGCTAATATAAAAAATTAAACAGTCACATTAAAGTAAAAAATCTAATTTTTATTTAAAAGTTTATGTAAAGGACTATATGTAAAATTTATGTTTATGAAAAATATTTACGTAAGTAATATGACAATATAAAAAAACAATGAAAAATTGATAGTTAAAAAGGATGTATAGTATATTTATAAGCTAACTGCTGTAAGATACTTTTAATTCTAAAATTAGTAACATCTATTAACCAATTTTACATTTTATTTTAAATTTTTGTTAACAAATAATTGCGTATTGATTTCCAAAATATTATAAATTAATCTTCTTTTATAATGTACACAAATAAAATTTTAATTTAAAATATACACTTTGCTTTTGTTGAAATTACAATACCCTTCAGCAATGTAACAAAATTTGAAGTGTTTTTAAAGTAAATAGCTACAATGATGATATTAATGTTAATACAAAATGTAATAATCACTTTTATAATTTTTATGAAGAGTTTTGAAATATTTTTATAAGGATGGTAAAAGTTCTAGTAAACATTTTTGTTATCACCTATTGTATTTAAGTTATGAAATAATGATTAACGTAACCAAAACTCTAAATTGAGTAATACTATAAAAATAAATGTTATTTAATTGTATTTTTTTTTAACTTAATGTATGTATTTGTATTTTAATATAAAAATTCTTTGTGATTATCAATCTAAATTCCGTCACAAATTATAAAAATTAGGAACATTACGTCTATATTTACAATAAAAAGTTAATTATTAAGTTAAAAAGTTAAGTTAGTTAATAATATCACTACTGTGTTTTTGTTAAAAAAAAAAAGGACTGGCAAGGCTTGAATGAAATAAAAGTTTTAAAAAAATATTCGTAGAAGAAAATAGTTTTCAATTGATTTATCTGAAAGTTTGACAAAAATTTATTTATTAATTTAATATTACATTCGTGGAAAATTACCTTATCATGAATTAAATTTAAAAAAATGCATGAGATTTATTGTATCAATTCTGAAACTTATCAAATAGAAAATATATCAACATTATTAGCAGGCTAAATTTTTAATGATGTTTCTTTTCAATAAATTTATTTGCTTTTCACTTAAAGAATTGAATAACGTAATTGAAAAGAATATCAAAATATATGTTACCTTTCTTGACAAATTCTAAACACCAAGCACAAATGTTCAGTTGAATTAAAGATATTAATTCATCAAAGATGAGGTTCAAACATGTCCTTATTTAAATAAAATAAGTCTTAACTAAACAAAAAGTCTCAAAAAAATACCCATTAAAAATTAACGACAATTCTTAATGTATTATATTTTAGAGCATCATTTTCTCAATTTGATGTACTGAGTCAGTTTCCATTTAATAAAAAGTCAAGCATTGAAAATAAAATTCAACTGAACCTTTGAATTTAAATATCAAAAATTATTTCTTTTTAATCTTACATATCTACTTTACTTACTTTAAAATTAATGACGATGTTATGAAACCTTTCAAAGAAGATGTTTTTAATCAGAGCCGTATTTCACTCATGTTAAAAAAATATTAATTTGTCAAAAAAATCAAAAATATGACATTCGTTAACAAGAATTTTTAACAAAATTGTCAAATATTAGCAAAAAGGTTTCTTAAAATAATATTCTTATTCTTATTCTTCTAAACTTGTAAAAAACGCAACACAATGAAGGAATGGCGGGATTAAGCTGAAATTTAAGCAAATGCAAATTATAGTCTGTTATGTAAATGGTTAAAATTTCAGAGTCACCACGCATGCATGGGCTGAGCAGCGCCTTCTGAACTGCTTCAGAAACCGTGTAAGATATATTTTTGTAGAGGGATGTTGAGTCTGCATGGCAATGAAGGACAGGTACAGTTTCCTTTAGACAAATGGCAGCACCTTGGCTCACTTCTACAGGTGTATTACTGTCTGCTTCGTCAATTTGTCGACTTCCGCTGCACCTTGGGCTGAGTGCCAAAATTCCTTTATACAGGACTCCCTGAAGTAAAACCCATATCGACACATGCGGCTACAATTGGCTCATGAACATAGAGATTGGTATCAAGTATTTTTTTCTGATGAATCCGCTTTAATCTGTGGTACCATGATGGCCGTATGTTAGACGCTATACCGATGAAAGCTACCATCCGGAGTGTAATATCGTACGTCATAGTGGACGAACGCCCGGAGTTATGGTCTGGAGTGTGATTGCGTATCATAGAAAGTCTCAGCTACTACGAATTGTGAGTAATCTTAACAGCAAACAGGTGCATCAATGAAGTGCAAGAGCGCGAGGTCTTTCCTCTCCTTCAAGGCTTTCCTGGAGTTATCTTTTAATAGGATAATGCCCTTCTACATGTTGCCAGAAATGTTCAAGATTTCTTTTCAGCATAAAACATACAACTCCTTCTATGGTCTGCTTATTCGCCGGATATTTCGCTTATTAAACATGTGTGAGATTTTGTTGGTCGGCGACTCGCTAATGATCCTCGTCTTACAACTTCTGCAGATGAATTTTGGGTCCGCATACTAACAATACCATATAGAATGTTTTTCTCCAGACATTCAAAATCTGTTTGATACCATGCCACTTCATACAGCCGCAGTTAATGCAGCGTGATGACTAAGCCAAATACTGATTGCGGATATTTAATATAGTTTTCAGGTTTAAAAATTTAATCATTTATTTGTACTAATACAAATCTTTTACGTATTAAATTTTATTTAATTCTTAATGATGCTTTCATGGTGTTGCAAACTTTTACAAACACGAGCTTACATTTCTCATTGAGTATTAGTAACAATAAATGTTTGCAAAAATAAAGCGTATATAAACGCAATTAACATAAAAATAACATGTCCTTTTAAGGAAGAACTATTAATTCTTTGCCAAGATCTTAATTTTCATTTGTTATTAAATACATGTAAAGAACTTATCTGACAAATGTTCATTTTAAGATAAAATTTTAAAGAACTGTTTAATGAATTAAATTCCCTAAAATTCCGTCAATTCTTCATAAAATCTGAATTAACTCTCATTCTTAAAAAGCTTTTATTTAAATCGTTCTCCTGCGTTAACTAATATTTAGTAAAAAAAATAATATTTTTCATGATATTTTCTAATGACAATATCTTTTAGCCAGAAAACCTACCGTCAACTTTAATAAATATCAAATCCTCACAAAAAACCCTCTTTTAGAAAATCTTATATCACTCATTTATTAATAAATATTTGATAAGAATTTATTGTTTAATAAATTTTTATGTGTTTAATGAAACATTAAAAATAAATAATAAAAATTTAGAAAAATGTTCCAATGCAGCTGGCAATACAGAGATAGTTAATCTTTATGTCATAACAAAAGCTGCACCGCTGTTACTCATTTAGCACTACCCAGGGGGCGCGTGTAGCTTGAAGATATGCCAAGGACGTGAGTAGAATTTAAAGAGGATAAAGGAGGAGTAATTTAAAGGGGATTCCGATCCCCTACAAATATCCATAGCTCCTCTGGGAGTCGAACCTGAAACCTGCATGGTACCGAGTGCCAGAGCTCTAGCCACTCGGCCATCGGGACCCTATTTAGAAAAAAGAAATGAACTAATTCTTTTTTTTTTTGCATATATATATATATATATATAGACAATTACATCAAGCAATCCTAAAGTGAAACAAATATTTTATTGCGATAATTTTTTCATTGCGAATATATTTCCGCCAGAAAAATTCATCAAAAAATCATCAAAACTTCACAAAACATCAAACCCCAGAAAGAGATAAATACTATTTCTTTGGTAAAAACTCGAGTAGTAAAAACGCAACCAAAGTCACTGCTGTCATTAGTATCTTAAAAATACACTCCTTTGTAAGGAATAATACTATCCTCTAACGTATTTGCGATTGGGGCTTTGTAGGAAAAGGAGCAAAGATCTTGCCTCTAATCTACTCTTTTTTTCCTGTCTAGCTTCTATCTTTTTATTCGAATCGGGTATATTTGATATATATATATATGTATATATAAGGATATTTTCTGAAACCAACTTAATGGCGGTAAACTTCTTTGCGAGTAAAATAGATTCACTCGGTTTAATGTAATATGTTTTATTTATTTAAAAAAAATAATAATAATTTACGATACTTTGAATGTGCTGTTATTATTAGGTTTTTTTTTCAGTTTTACATCCGGAAAAATTTCTTTTGTGTGTTCGATTAAGTTTAATACTTTTTAATATTTTTCAAGAATGTTATCGCTTAATGGAGTGATTAAGATAATGTTCAAATTCCGTCTGTAATTTTTTTCTTGATGATTACCATAAGAATGGTAAATGGTAATTTATTCGAAGACTTGAAAATGATTATTAAGAATAAAAATGGATATTTAAAAAAGCATTTTATTCAATTTTTAATTCGAAACCTGAGAAATTTGATTAATACTTTAAGAGAAACAATACTTTCGTAAAACTATTTTTAATCGTAAGATTTTCAAATATTTTCACCAATTCAAACAGATTTTCGAAAATTTTCACCAATTCAAATCGATTTTCGAAAATTTTCAAATATATAGTTTACTCTTTACATATCTAACAATTTTCCTAATAGCAGCCCATTATCTGATTTTTTAAAAATAAAGTTCAATACTTTCATTTTATGAATCTGAATTTTTCTTTCCTTTCTCAATATACAATTAAAAATTAAATTAAATGTTATTCACTAATATAAATTAATAGTATAGATTTTGCTTTCATTTTTTTTATTTCTAATTAATTCATCATGGCATATTATGCTATTTTCTAATGCGAGTTCTTTGTACAAAACTATACAAATGTATAGTTCGTTTGAGTGGAAAATTGACAAGCACCGGCTTTGGATGGATATATTTAAAAGCGACATAATAAAGAGGAAGCATTTTCGTAATAAATTACATAATATCAGAAGAAAAATTAGATGAAAAAGTTTTTATTTTCTCTCAAAACTGTTTTTCTGCAATGTACAGTGTGATTATAGTTAAAGTTCCACTTTCAAAATGCTGTAAAAAAATAACCACTAGTCACAGTGAATTTGAATTGCAGATACTTGAAGAAAGGGGAAACGTTTTCATCAAAAACATTCCAAAAAGTGTATTAATAGAGGGCGCTGTAAAGCGGCATAAGGAAAGTGAATTCGGTTTGCCAGTGTTATTTGACTCGAAATGACAATGTATTTGCATGAGTTGCACTTTAAACCAACTGTAGAGTTCAATGTGCTTGATTGTTTCGCTTTTTTCGACAGAAAACAATGACTTCAGAGTCATTCAACAGTTGTGACACTGTTAGTGGATGGCCCATCCACCATGTCAAGGTCATGCAAAATTGGATGGGAAAAATCGTTGGAACTTTTTTTTATGCCATACCGTTTCGTCCTTCTTCAAATATCTCCAGGTCATATTTCAACTCATTGTGACGAGTGTTTTTATTTACAGCATTTTGAAAGTGGGACTTTAATTATAATCACCCTAATAATAATTATATAACTTAATTTATAACAAAATTGAATTAATATATATATACACACACACACACACACACATATATATATATATATATATATATATATATATATATATATATATGTATATATCAAGCAATCCTAAGTGAAACAAATATTTTGTTCCTATAATTTTTTTCATTGCGAATATATTTCCGCCAGAAAAACTCATCCTCAAAAAATCTTCAAAACTTCACAAAAACATCAAACCCCCAGCAAGAGATAAATACTATTTCTTTGGTAAAAACTCGAGTAGTAAAAACGCAACCAAAGTCACTGCTGTCATTAGTATCTTTAAAAGACTACTCCTTTGTAAGGAATAATGCCATCCTCCTAACGTATTTGCGATTGGGGCTTTGTAGGAAAAGGAGCAAAGATCTTGCCTCTAATCTACTCTCTTTTTTTTCCCTGTCTAGCTTCTATCTTTTATATGAATCGGGTACATTTGATATATATATATATATAAGAATATTTTCTGAAACCAACTTAATGGTGGTAAACTTCTTTTGCGAGTAAAATCGATTCACTCGTTTTAATGTAATATGTTTTATTTATTATTTAAAAAAAAATAATTTTTACGATATTGTGAATTTGCTGTTATTATTTAGGTTTTTTTTTCAGTTTTACATCCGGAAAAATTTCTTTGTGTGTTCGATTAACTTTAATACTTTTTTTTTTAATATTTTTCAAGAATGTTATCGCTTAATGGAGTGATTAAGATAATGTTCAAATTCCGTCTCCAACTTTTTTTTTTTTTTTTTGATGATTACTGTAAGTAAAAGTGGTAATTTATTTAAAGACTTGAAAATGATTATTAAGAATAAAAATGGATATTTAAAAAAGCATTTTATTCAATTTTTAATTCGAAACCTGAAAAATTTGATTAATACTTTAAGAGAAACAATACTTTCGTCCCAAAACTATTTTTAATGGTAAGACTTTCAAATATTTTCAACAATTGAAATAGATTTTCAAATATTTTCAACAATTTTCAACATTTTATTTAGTTTTTTAATTTGAAAAGTGAGAAACTTTATTAATACTTTTTAAGATAGACAATACTCTCTTAAAACTGTTTTAATGGTATGATTTTCAAATATTTTTCATAATTGAAATAGAGTTTCTGACAATATATGGTTTACTCTTTTCCTAATAACAGCCCGTTATCAGATTTTTTTAAATATAAGTGCAATACTTTCATTTTATGAATCTGAATTTTCCTTTTTTTTTTTAATATGCACTTAAAAATGAAATTAAGTTTTTATTCAATAACTCATATAAATTAATAGCACAAATTTTTCTTTCATTTTTTTTTATTTCTGGTTAATTCAACATGGTATATTATTTTATTTGCTAGTGTGAGTTTTTTCTACAAAACAGAAATCTATAGTTCGTTTGAGAAAATTGACCGTCCGATTTAGATGGATATAAAAAGAGAGAAGCATTTTCGTAAAAGTTTTAATTACCAATAAATTATTTAAATTTTTAGTAACTAAAAATTTAAATGACATATTAGAAGAAA